>CM070036.1:6005242-6015689 GCA_036250615.1 Ptychadena robeensis | reverse complement strand
CGCGCCCGGAATCGATCGGGCCAGAATCCGGTGGGAATCCGACACGTGTATGGGGGCCTTTAGTGACACCTAGGAGAAGGACGAGAGCAGGGAGTAAATAGAGCAGAGAAACACATAGCCACTGCTGCCAGCTGCCTCCAGTGTTTCTCAGCTCTGTGTCTCACTCTGATCACTCCCTGCCGTTGATAGATGACACCTATGAGAAGGGAGAGCAGGGAGTGATCAGAGGAAGGTACACCATTACTCCTCGCTGCTCCAATCATTCCTTGCCAATTGTGTTTTAACTGGAGATTCTGGAATTTTTCGACTAGCTGACTTTGTAAGCTGATTGCACAGCCCCTGAGCATGATATCATCACCAAACTTGCCAGAGATGTAGAGAAGGGTTGTGGGAATATTGACAAAAAAAAATGTTGTAGTTTTTGCATAAATTGAAGATGAAATTTTGACTTGACTTTGACACAAATAGTTTTTGCATAAATTAAGTTCAGAGACATACTTTCTTCTTGTAGTATACCCCCAACCGTTCTCTACATCTCCAGCAAGTGGTGATGGTACCGTGCTCAGGGGCTTTGAGGATTTCGATGAAACCAGGCTAAAAGAAGACAGGTCAGAGCCGGTCATTGTTAGTGCGGGAACATACTGGGAACCAAAGACTTCAGTCAAGTAAAATTCTGCTTTGTAGTGTGCTGCAATACCCCCAAACCTATACATGTGATCATTATCCAGCCTCAGTTGTCTCATAAAGATAAGTGTGTACAAGGACTGCTATTGGTAGAAAGCACAGGCAGCAGGAGGGAAAACTTTACATTACAGTCCAGTAAATGAAGTGCAAAGTCCTTTACTAAGCCAATAGTTAGATATAATAGAAGAAGCGGGATGATCACCCATGTGGTTGATAATGGTCGTTAAACCAGGCTTTTCCTACGACCTGATTGGATGTTTTTGCCCCAGTCATGTGTGAGTATTGATGTGTCTGTAGTGACATCTGCTGGTGGAGATGGGAAGGACATTTAAAATGTAAAATCCGTCTTATACTATGATGACATTACCCCAGATTGTTGTTGTTGTGTATTTGATGTATTGAAATAAAAATATATTGAAATACAATTTTTTGTGTTCATTGTGAAGGTGATAGGTGACAAGAAACGGTGATCAGTTACAGGTCTCATGCAGCATTGTTAAGCTGGCCACGCTTCTAGATTGCAGCGATCTCTGATCAGCCAATCGTTCAGTGAATCAAAGTGCACCATTTACGAACGCGATATTGCGGCCGATACTTTGGATGGGGACCCTGGTAATGGAGATCAACCGTTCTCTGGGCGATCAAGATTCTGGGCGATATGGATCGGTCGGTCCAGGTTGGCCGCCTCAATCCCCTTCTGAATTTTGCACGATCGATTGCCCCAAAAGCATGCGGTGATTGATCAGGTGAGAATCGGCCCGGGAAATCGAGACGTCTATTGTCTGGGTTTTTGAAAAGAAAAAAAATTGCGTGTAAAAATTGCCTGGTCAATCACAGCCGATCACATTAGCAATCGCGCACGATTGGCTGTCCGTGATCGGCGCGGCCAATTAAAATCGTGTTTGTTCCGAGGTCGATCGCCTAAGTGGGAACATAACCTTATTTCTACCTGCAAGGACCTGAGAGGCATCGACTATACGAATGTGCCGCAGCGTGCAAATCATAACCCGCCGGTTTGGTTCACCAGGACGCATCGGAGATGATTGTGACAGCCGGCCGTGGGAGCTGAACGCGCTCCGAGTCGCAGGTGACGCTGTTGGCACATGTTTACATTCCTCCGGCTCTGGAAATGGCAGGTGAGGTGACTCCTATCATCTGTCTGATCACTGAGGAACCAGCTCTGCTACACTCCGCACCCCATACCATCAAATGTGCAGGAGACCACGTACCATCAACCTTCCCCTAGCGACACAGTGACCACTTCTCTCATTCCCATTTATTCATGGATCGTTTTAAATATAAAGGAGAAACCGACCGGTGAACGCAGCAAGAGGCATCCGCCGCTGGCGATTTGTCCTACCCCATCAAGATATTCTACCCTGCCAACTGTGCAGGACTAAGGAGTTCTCCTACCCGTCCAGATCTCCTACCTTGACAGCAGCACTTTTACTTCATCTTGCAGGAACTGCTGACACTCCGGTCACATGAGGTCTAGCATTGTCTTGTATTAGGGGAAACCAGGGCCCACCACCCCAGCATATGGTCTCACAAGGGGTCTGAGGATCTCCTCTCGGTACCTAATGCCAGTCAGGCTACCTCTGGGGGGCACATGGAGGGCTGTGCGGCCCCCCACAGAAATGCCCCCCCACACCATTACTGACCCACTGCTGGAGGATGTTGCCGGCAGCAGAACGTTCTCTTTGGCGTCTCCAGACTCTGTCACCTGTGATCAGTGTGATCCTGCTTTCATCTGTGAAGAGCACAGGGCGCCAGTGACGAATCTGCCAATCTTGGTTTTCTCTGGCTAACGTCCTGCACGGTGTTCGGCTGTAAGTACACCCCCCACCTGTGGACGTCGGCCCTCATACCACCCTCATGGAGTCTGTTACTGACCGTTTGAGCAGACACATGCACATTTGTGGCCGCTGGAGGTCATTGTGCAGGGCACTGGCAGTGCTCCTCCTGTTCCTCCTTGCACAAAGGCAGAGGTCCTGATGCTGGGTTGTTGTCCTCCTACAGCCTCCCCTACGTCTCCTGATGTACTGGCCTGCCTCCTGGTTGCGCCTCCATGCTCTGGACACTACGCTGACAGACACAGCAAACCTTTGATTTAGTCCAGGCGTGGGAGGAGATCCCTCAGGAGACCATCCGCCACCTCATCAGGAGCATGCCCAGGCATTGTAGGTAGGTCATACAGACACGTGGAGGCCACACACACTACTGAGCCTCATTGTGACTTGTTTTAAGGACATTGCATCAAAGTTGGATCAGCCTCGAGTGTTTTTACTTTCATTTTGAGTGTGACTCCAAGTCCAGACCCCCATGGGGTGATGGGAATCGGCACATTCAACTATGTAAAGAACAAAGTATTTATGTATAGTATATCTGATCTATGTTACCTTTATTTTTTGAGAAGTGTAATGTTCTATTGCATCCCCACCCCAAGTGATCAAAAGCATGTGGCTGCAGTGGCCCAGAACTACATGAAGTCTCATCTTCCCAGCCTTGTTAACTGACGAGTACCCTGCAACCCACAGGATGGTCCAGATGCCAGGTGCCCAACCTGCGGCCCAGGGGCGGCATGCGGCCATTTGGGCATTCTTCAGCGACCTAACTGTTCATGTATTGGACATAGGAACTTGCCTCCCACCGCTGTTGCATTCTGGCCTGGGATCTTCTTAGATCTTAGAGCGGGAAGAGGGATCTTCTTAGAGCGGGAAGAGGAGCAGAGGCAAGTGACTCTCTCAGGGCTTGTTTCCATTGCAGCGTTCAGCCGCGCGGCTGAACGCATGCCTCAAGTTGTCGCGCGTTTTTGCGATGCGATTTTTTTTTTGTATTGCAGATGCGGTTGGGGCGCGGATGCGTTTCTAAACGCGTTCAGAAACGCGCCCTAAACCACATCCGCACCCGAACTCACACAACCGCACCAGTGGAAACTACATTGAAGTTTCCAATAGATGCGGATGGCGGTGGCCACGCGGCTGCAAACGCCCTGAATCGCATCAATGGAAACAAGCCCTTAGGGTCAGTGACCCAGAGAGCGCCTTAGCTCCTCCTTTTTCTGCTCAAAGAAGATCCTGGGAAATGACGTGTTGGCGGAAATGTGAGTGCCTATGCACCTACTATCCCAACAAATGGGGGATGATTGTATAATCTATATTGTAGCACGTATCCTCAGAATAGGGACATAAAAAATTATGTCTTCTAGTTATACCTGCTGTCCTCTTTTTATTATAAAATGTTTTACAAGTCAGTATAGATGGAAAATGTTATGTGCGGCCCTTTAGTGATGCCGAGGGCCGCACTTGTGGCCCTCAATATCAAGTCAGTTGCCCACCACTGCTCTAGATGGATGGAGTGGTGGATGGATGGTGGACGACCAACATGTCCCAATAAGGCTGTGATGAAAGCAAGGAGGTGGAGGAGTCATTATTTAAGTGGGAAGGCCACTTTAAGGTGTGAAATGATCTAAAAAGTATGTGGAATTTCTGACTGACCACTTTCTTCCATGGAACATAAAGAAGAACTGTGTTTTCTGTAACAAAATCATCTTCATGCATCTCATTCTGCATCATTGTCATTGGCTACTATCCGCATAAAAGGAGACTCACGGTGTGGCCCCCATTCTCCCTTGACCTCAATCCTATTGAGAACCTTTGGAGCATCCTCAAGCAAAATATCTAAGAGGGTGGGAGGCAGTTTACATCCAAATAGCAGCCCTGGTAAGATTCTGACATCCAGGAAAGAAATTCAAGAAGGAACTCTGAAAAAGCTCACAAGTTTAATGGATGGAAGTTTGTGACGCTGCTATGGGGTCCTGTGTTATGTTGCATGACCTGTTAAGATTTTTTTTTTTATTAAAATCGCTTTTGATCTCAGAAAGTGTCACTTCCAGTATTTGGAATGTGGAAGTGCCAGTGTGGAGTCACATCCGTGACATCACCTTCAGCGCCATTAGGTAAGTGTAATTTCTCCTCCATCCTATTTGCCACCCCACTACGTACGGAGGGGGCTTTACTCTCCCCCCTAACTTCCCACCCTGCTTGAAGGCATCAGTGCTGCTCCTTCAGGGGATGTGATGAGGGGGTACTAGCCCACAGGTTGAGAACCACTGCTGTAAAAGGTAAAATAGAGAACTAGATACCCCTTCACTCTAGGGCAGTGGTTCTCAACCTTTCAACCATTTCACAGGGGTTGCTCAGTATCATAACTGCTCCTAACAAGCAGCACTGGTAAGTTAGGAGGAAGAGTAATGCCCCCTCCCTTACTTTCCACCCCAAACATCCTTCGCGCCAATGGAGTGGGAAAATAGAAGACATGACACTTACCTGCCAGAAGTGACGTCGCGGAGTGCAACTTCCAGTATTTGGAACATGGGAGTGAAACTCTGCAACGGCGGTTCAGTATTCCAAATACTGGAAGTGACAGTTTGTGACGTCACTTCCGGGGTCGTGGATCTAAAATGGTTGAGAACCACTGGTCTAGGGAGATTTCCCAGCACTTCTAGCCCAGAAATGGTAAAGCAATGGGGATGTAAATACTGTAGCTGTAAGGTTTCCATACACAGGTCGATTTTCCATTGATTGACCCGTTAACGATTGCCGTGTGCAATTTACAGCGATCGATAGCGGGATGATCAAATGAAAACTTCTGTAGCCATCCTGTGTCCTGCTCTCGGCTCTGCAGAAGGATGGCAGCTGGAAGCTGCTCAATGGGAACCCTGATCCAGGAGTACACCGGACCAGGGTCCCCATTGAAAGGAACAATGTGCAAAGTGGCGTGAGCGAGTGTGGTGACGTCACCAGGCTGCGATCGATCGCACGAGTATCGACCCATGTATGTACCTTAAGTCCAGAGATGCCCCTGAGGAAAATAAAGATCGAAAAGTCAGGCAAAATAAAAAAAGACAACAGGACAGACGGAGTTAAACAAAGTATATTCATTTACTTCTTCTCTGAAGAAAAGTGACAAAAACAGTGAAATGGCTTTGCAATTAGGAAGAAAGCAAAACAAGACATCACTATCCCATCTTCCAAACAAACACGTTTTGCACGATTGGATTTTTCTTAAAACCAAAAATCAGTTCTCTCCCCTTTTATTTACCTTTCCTATGGAATCCCCCCACCCCCCCCCGATAACGCACTGATCAACAGAATACAAACTGTGGATGTGTACCGTAGCCATCTCATTTGTAACATTACATCAGATCTCTGATTAGCTGACATTTGTCTATATTACCTTACACATAGGCAAAGCTGGACTCTGGTCTTTACCGCCATTCAAGACCTCGGAAGAAGAGGTTCCCTAAGCTCTGCAATGACCCCAGGATTCCTAGATCCGCACCGGTGTTCACACACCATAGATTCCACCAATAGATTAGGAAAGGGAAGATTCTTAAGGCCCCCATACACATAGCAAACCGTGGCCGAATTTGCCGTCGACCGATGTGCATGCGGCCGTCAGGGTCTCCCACATAGCTCGGAGACCGGACATGTCCATAAATCTCTGGCCGCTGCCATTAGTTGGCCATCAGAACATTCAAACTAAAGGCCGGCACACGAAGGGTGCCCGTCTAAACTCTGAGAGATGGAGAGCAGCGTGATGACTCCATCGCTTGTCTGTCGGCCCCTGCTTGGTACGTGTGTGGGGGCCTTTAGTAACACATGGGGGGGGGGCATTAAATAAAACAACAAAGCAGTGAGAAGTTAGTTCACATGAGCCCCCCATCCTCTAGCCGCGTTCCCGCACACTTCTCTGACTTCCCACCATCTCAGTTGCTGCAACCAGAAGCCTGTTCCCCCAAATTTGAGAAATTCACTGATATGGATAAGTATTATGCTGGCCATACACTCTGCAATAAAAATTCGGATCCATTAAAACCGACCAATATACCCCGACGGACATAAGTCCTTACAAAAGTTTTGATTATTTTTAATTTCGTGAAAGGAGGATTTGTAACCCCTGCGTTTTACAATATTCACAAGAAGTTTTTACCAGGCAAGAAATTAGGATGGTCACCAGCATCACACAACACAAAGCACTTTACTAACTGCGGCACAGCCATCAGTGCGCTGAAATATCAACGTTCGATGTACGGCAAACGCAGGAGTTGTGTTGGCGAGGGGTCCAGTGCTCCCATGTAAAGAAGCATTGAGTGGCCATTGAAATGTATTGGACGCATTGAAATCACAACCCTTTCCCCCCCATAGTACTGCATTGGACAAGTTAGGTAGAGTCTATTTTTCCCCCTCGCAGTGGACTCCCCTGGTTATCCCCAATAGAGAGGACGTGCCAGTCATTACTTGTGTCGGTAAACATCGCGCCAAGCGCAAGCCTGCCGAGGGTCACGCAGTCATGTAAGGTTATGTCACAATATGTGGTGTAAACAAAATGCTAGCTATAAGTTAAAGCAAGAAGTTTGTTCATTAAAATTATCAGGCGCGGTACAGCCAACGTGGACGACGTGTCCAAAACTCCAGCCCCAGTTTTAATGTAGACCCTAATGTCTAAGGGTCCCCCATACACGGGTCAATACCTGCTCGATTGATGACCGATCAAGCGGGATGCGGGGACGTCACCACGCTGCGCTCAAGTGTTCGTCGATAGAGCTGAGAATCGGTGGCAACCACTTTGCACGATTGGCTCCAATTTAATACTTGGGATGAGGACCATTGGTAATGACAATCGAACAGGGATTTATCAACATGTTGGATCCCTGTTTGATTGAGCAGGGTCGATTGATCCCGTTCAAAAGGGTGGCCGCAATCAATTCCTGGACAAAACACGCATGGCGAACGATTGTTCGCGAAACGATTGAAAGATCGACTTGTGAATGGCCACCTTAAGTGAAGTCTTAAAAAACGCACCCACAATTGGCCAAAACGTACAGCCTTGTGGAAGTTCTCTAACTTCTTGTCTGGTGAAATAGTTGCTCTTGGAACAGGAAGTGAAGGAAGAACGGGGGTGACTGGACATAAAGTTTAATAGGAAAAAAAGTGCACGTAAATTTGTTGGCCGCGGAAGCTGCCAATTGTCACATTTGAGTCTGCAGAAGTAAAAGGCTTCAGCAGACTACACCGGCACTTTCTATATAAAACCCCAAATCCAATATTCATTATAGAAACTCACCAAATGCACGAAGCAATACACCGCTGAATAAAAGGACACGTGAGCTCAGTGCACAAGGCATGGACACCTGAACAGATTCATTAACCACTGATTCAGAGGTTATAATCCCTCATATATCGGTCTCTGAACCTGGAGCATTTTGCAAATACACTCCTGTGATTGGTGGCAACTCCGGTTAAGGTTATTATACACGGGTCGATCTTTAATTCGATACCTGAACAAAATCGCTCACCTTTCAGGATCGTGGTGATTGATTGTTCAGGAATTGAACGCGTTCACCTTTTCTTCAAATGGGGTCAATAAGTTCTGCTCGAAGAAAGCTTAATCGAACAGGGAACCAACATGTTGGCAAAAGCCTGATTGCCATTACTTGATGGGGACCCAAAGCATTGAACATTATCGTGACATCACCATGCTGCGCTCGAGCATTTATCAAAAGAGAGGTTATACAACTGTATGGGGACCTTTATTCTAAACCTGATTTTTCGGGTACTTTATCTGATTACACATAATAATAATTCACGATTCACTTCTAGAAAATTACTTATAGACAAGGGCTGTTAAAACACAGATTTTGGGTGAATTTATTTGCCAACTTTCTGTTTGGGGTCTTCACCACATGACAAAGGTTACACAGTAACACACGCGTCCGCGGTCATATTTAGGTACAGCACACACTGGTTACATTTACAAGGTCGTTTCCCTGGTTTGCTGTCGGTCTAGAGACCGGGCGCTCCTGTCTGCAAACTTGTGCAGGCTGTCGGGGGTCAATAAGATAACCACCCTTTGATCAGATGACAGCCCAAAAACTGACAGCAAACACCTCATGTAGGTAGTTTACCGGGCAGTTAACATGTAACCGCCAATGTAAACGAGCCATGAAAGTTATTACAAACATCTCAGTACATAATTCCCATGAGCCGTCACTTTAAACACCAAAGGTGTTTATCAGAATCCGCCATAAAAAAGCAAAAATGAGCCCCTAAACAGGTCGGTCCTACACTAGGGATATTGTAATATAATTTCTTACTCACTAGGCACTTTGCATATCAACACCTCGAGGATTGTGGCTTTGAGAATGTAGTTTATTTTAACTCCTAAACTTTATACAAGTTGTGTCCTCCTGTAATAATGGTGTCCATTAAGCCTACAAGATTCTAAAGCAGTGTACAGACCTGCAGATATGGAACAGATCGATGGCTGCTTTGATCGCTGTTCGATCAAAGCAGCCATCTATATGCACCCATCGCGGTTTTCAAATGGGACCAATCAATCCCGCTTGAAAACAGCCTCATCAGACATGACCGTTGAATACCGTTGCTTTACATGGAAAGCAGAGCTGTGGCCCCGGCTCAGCCGATATCTGATAACGCTGCTGCAGGGTACATTGGACGGCTCAAACATCGAGCCATCTGTACCCCGCTTAACAAATCAAATTACGCAGTACTACATGCTAGACCAGATCCCTGTGCTGCCCAGGAAACACAACCATCATCGGCAGTGCTAGCAAACCCATTTTATTTAATTTTTTTTGTTTTAAGTTTTATGTATTTTTGCATAACCAACTTTAAGGCCCGCAGCTTGTACTTCTGCTCACCTACATTCCCCATGATCCTTGCCTGGTCATTACAAGCATTTCAGGACTGTATACATCCTAATGTACAACACAGGGCAGTTTTATATAAACTCATGAGAATGCATGTGGATAAATGCACTGTGTACTTGTGTAATTCACATACATTTAGTATGATATGCTTTCAGATGCATTGGAATTCCTTAACTACTTCTGTATTCCTTTACCCAGAAGACAAAATCGAATCAACCCTGTTGTAACTGACCATCCATATTCCCTCCAAAACCTGACATACCGTACAAAACCTTGCCACCATGACAAATCTTGTCAAAGCTATCAATAGGTCGATAACCGTTCCATTGAATCGGTTTGCATCACTTTGCATATCGATTCTCGTTCTATGGGGACCCTGGTCCTGTGTACACCGGTGTTAGGATAATATCTCACAAGGCCGACTGGGAGCTGCTGACAGGCAGCTGAGAGAGGCATACAGGATGGTTGCAGAGGAGGGGGGCATGCTCAGCTCTGCCCCCCTTCCTGTGTCCCAGCTGACAGGCAGAGTCAAAACAAGTTGTACTTCAAATAAAAATTGGAGGGCCATTTCATACTAGTACATGATACTGCATTGCAAGCACGGCGAGTGTGAAATGGCCCCCAACCTAAAACTGTGTAGTTTGTATGGGGTGGGGGCTCGATGATGTTCCTGTCTAGAGAATAGGGGGCCCTGCAGGAAAAGTTTGGGAACCAGAGGTAAGCCAACATGCACTGAATGGTGCGGAACAAATTAGTAGCAACAGCAACATAAAAAAAAAACAAAAAAATCAGGGACTTAATGGTGCATAGTGCTTAGAACGCAAATGTTCTCCAGTTAGTGATTAGATCCGTTTTAGCCTCCGCTCTAATATTTTGTTTCTCTAATCTAACAGCAGCATAGATGGGAGATTCTCATGTGACTAAAGCCAAACATTAAACACAAAGAACACACATTTCGAGTAACTAAAGTGCAGGAAAAATGCATCTAGAGTAGTTCTATCGTGATCAGGCCCTGGGGTGTGGGGGGGG
>CM070036.1:5962235-5983269 GCA_036250615.1 Ptychadena robeensis | reverse complement strand
TCAATCTCCCATACTTTTGTATGGGAGACATGATCTTCATGGAAAGTCTTTAACACTGCGTCTCTTGCCTCCCCTCCACAGCCTGCGGCTGCAGTGTGATGGGACTCGGAGCCAGCACTCCTCACTTGGAAGCTGTTGAGACAGGGCTGCTTCTCCCCAGCTTGTGGCGTGTTGTAAATCACACACTGCACTCCTGGGAGAAGGGGTCCCCATTGAACAGGCACTTGATGTGCCCATGTGGTGCACATTGATTTCCGTTCATTGATCCCTGATCAGTGACAAGCGTTGGTGGCCTAGCTTAAGGAAAAAGCAGCACATCTTTCTGCCTACTCCCTTTCTCTGCCTTTAATAAATTGGCCATTCAGTCCAGTGTTGGTTGTCCTGGCCAGTTAGTGTTCTGTGGTTAAAATGTATGTTGCCTCCTTTCCGCATTATCAGCGAGAGTTAAGGCTGCCATAAACACACCAAGCGGCGGCCAATTTTGCCGCTACCCGATGGGCGTGCACAATCGCCGATCGGGGGTGCCCACATGGGGTGACAGATCGCTGACGCCCCACAGCTCAGCCGGCCAGAGAACGGACATGTCTGATAATCTCTGGCCGATGCCGTTCGTGTCAGCTTCAATGAAGACGCCGGTATCCACTAACAGCCAGCACACAAAGGGTGCCGGCCGATGCTGTCAGCTCTGGAGAGCAGAGTGATGACATCATCACGCTGCAGTGTGGAGCTCACCTGAGCTGATCTGTCGGCCCCCACTCTGAATGTGTGTGGGGGCCTTTAGGCTAAGGTCACAGTGGGTGCTGTAATGTTATGCACTGCATGCATTTATTCTTATAGCAGACTGTTAATATTCTTGTTTATGACTGTTTGTTAATTGCGACATTTGAAGTAAAAATTTTTCTATTTTTTTTTTAAAAAATAAAAAAAAAATTAATTTAGTAGGAGTCTGAGTCGGTCCATTTTTAGCCGACTCCAGGTACCCAAAAATGTCTCTGACTCCTCGACTCCGACTCCACAACCCTGGATATATACCTTCCAATCACTATGTATTCTATCAGGCAGAACCCGTCACTACATAGTTGTTGGTAGATATCAAGGAAATTGTATGGACAGGGCTGCACACAAGTGGTACTCAAAAAGGGGACAAAAACTATGCGTACTTGCATTGTTGTTGCAGTTAGGGGAGGTGACATTGGGAATGTAAATAAAAAAAAAAAAAGGGATTGGACTACTAAGGGTGTTGGAGATCTGGGGGAAGAAAGTCAGGGTAGGCATATGTAAGGGTAAAGCAGACAAGAGAAAAGCACTGTGACAGCTGGAATATGACTATGAAAGGTTGACATGTGGACTGCAGGTAGTCTCAGGGGTTAGTTACTAAACCAGAAAATGTCAGGGTTGTACTACTGAGGTATGAGATCTGGGGGTTCAAACGTGTTTTACTGTGAGAGTTACGTTTGACCCAAAGCCAGCTGGTGGTCTGGATAGAGGCAGCTGAGACTAAATAAGGAACAGGGAGGTTCATCTGCAGCAGAATCTACCACGCAGGTAGCTGACGCAGAGGACAGTGAGGAAGACCAACCTACATATGGGGTGAGTACTAAACACCATCTCCTGGTACTCATCTGAGGAGCTCACAAAAAAAATAAATAAAAAAAAGGTTATGTGCAAGATAAAATTCTACTCCACACGTGAACAGGTATATTCCAATGTGGGAAGATTATCCAGGTATATTCCAATGTGGGAAGGTTATCCAGGTATATTCCAATGTGGGAAGATTATCCTATTTCAAGAACATTAAACTCACCTCTCTTTCTGCGAGATTCCTGGATTTCTTCACAAAGCTTCTCAAATTCTTCATCTAGTTCCTGTTTAATCATTGCATACACTGTGTCCTTCAGAGAACATGCCCTGTGGCGGATCATCCGATCTGGAGAGGTAGAAAAGGGAAATTGATTAATTTGCAGTGCGAGCAATTTTCAAATTAAGCTCTAAACTAGGACCTCACAACGGTGTGCATCCCTGGCACTCTGCTGGACGGTTACATTTACACATATTGGCGGGATTTTGTGTTGTATATAAAGACCAACATGCAATGGGTACCAAGGGATATAAAAAAGCAGATGAAGTGGGCACCCTAAAAATATAAATAAATATGGTCCATTAAACGTTTGTAAGGGGCTGTTTAGCAGAATACTAAACAAACAAAAGTGGACAAAAGAGGACTTGCAAGCCTAATTAGTTCTCAAAGGTTGGTTGTAATTCAAGACAATTTTTGAATGAAATAAAAATAAAGGAAAATACCCAATAATGCGTTCTAAACCTCCCAAAGCCGCACAAAAGTGTTGTCAAATTTACCAGAAACACCATTTTCCTTCTCTTCTCACCAAAAAGTTAATGAGCAAAGCTTACCAGAAACAAAACATTTTAACCTCCTTGGCGTTATGTCCGAACCCAGTACGTGTGGCACCATAGACCTCCATGTTAATGGAGGTGGTGTAGCATTTCCCAGCCCACATCATGTGTACAGTCCTGGCCAAAAGTTTTGAGAATGGCACAAATATTTAAAATTCAAAAAGTTGCTGCTTAAGTTTTTATAATTGCAATTTGCATATACTCCAGAATGTTATAAAGAGTGTTTAGATGAATTGCATAATCCTTCTTTGCCATGAAAATTTACGAAATCCCCAAAGAACCTTTCCACTGCATTTTATTGCAGTCATCAACCTTCTGAGCGTTTGGTCGGAGTTAACTGGAGCTGAGTTTCATGCATCATGAAACTCAGCTCCAGTTAACTAGAGCATGTATGCCGATGCTTCCGGGTCTGCGGGGGTAAGTGACGCCGGATATATGTTTAGAACCTCCGGCTGGGCAGGCAATCACGGCGGAGCATGTCGTGCTCTGCCGCGATTGCCCGTGGCACGGTTATAAAAAAAGAAAAAAAATGTGACACGTGCGCAATGCCCATAATTGTGACACAAATCTCCAGCCTATGAAAGACTTTTGGAAGATGGCCGGGTGTCAGGAAGGGCAGCAAAGAAGCCACTTCTCTCCCAAAAAAAACATCAGGGACTGATTGATCTTTTGCAGATAGTATGATGAATGGACTGCTGAGGACTGGGGCAAAGTCATATTCTCAGATGAAGCCCCTTTCCCATTGTTTGGGGCATCTGGAAAAGCGCTTGTCCGGAGAAGAAAAGGTGAGCGCTCCCATCAGTCCTGTGCCATGCCAACAGTAAAGCATCTGGAGACCATTCATGTGTGGGGGGGGGGGGGGGTCTTCTCATCCAAGGGAGTGGGCTCACTCACAATTTTGCCCAAAAACACAGAAACCATGAATAAAGAATGGAAACAAAACCCCCTCCAAAAGCAACTTCTTCCAACAATCCAACAACAGTTTGGTGAACAATGCATTTTCCAGCACAATGGAGCACCGTGCCTTAAGGCAAAAGTGACAACTAAGTGGCTCGGGGACCGAAACGTTGAAATGTTGGGTCCATGGCCTGGAAACTCCCCAGCTTAATCCCATTGAGAACTTGTGGTCCTTCCTCAAGAGGCGGGTGGACAAAGAAAAACCAACTAATTCTGACAAACTCAAAGTGATTATGAAAGAATGGGTTGTATCAGTCAGGATTTGTCCCAAAAGTTGATTGAGAGCACGCCTAGTTGAATTGCAGAGGTCCTGAAAAAGAAGGGCCAACACAGCAAATACTGACTTTGCTTAAATCTCCTGTAATTGTCAATAAAAGCCTATGAAACGTATGAAGTGCAAATAATTATATTTCAATACATCACATAAGCAACTGCAACAAAGATCTAAAAGCAGCGCAGCAGCAAACTTTGTGAAAACTAATATTTGTGTCATTCTCAAAACTTTTGGCCAGGACTGTAGACAGGAGGGTGGGGAAGCATGGCAGAGTACAGAATAATGTACCGCGATCGCCCATATGGCTCAGTGAGGCGCCGGTGAAAATCTGTGGGGGAAACTCCATAATGCCAGGGAGCTTAATCAGCATTCAAGGTGAAATGTTCAGCTTTCAGAGACAGGATGAAATGGAAGGAGGAGGTTACTGTTTAGAAGGAGATTCCCCTTCCTTAAGAACATCAGGAATCCGGCCTATGAAAGGCTACAAGATTGGCGAGAGTCCATTATGAAGTGCTGTACTTATTAGTGACATCAGGTCACATGATCGCTACCTCGTAACCAGAAACATGTTTTGGCCTTGGTCAGAATTCTGGTTGCAAGTCAAATATTAGGTTGGAAGTTTAAACTAAAACTTTGATTGCAACGCAAGTTGGTCTCAAGGCACCTATGGGGAAGTATCCATCTGTGGCGAGCTTCACTTTTGCTACCTTACTAAACTTACCTTGGACTACTCCGTTTACTGGTACTTACTCAGCTACGCCCTACACCTGTCGTGTTACCTGAAGGCTCCCCGTTCTCTGGACTTGCCCCCGGTGCTGCCTGCTTCTCTGTATTCCATCATGGTACATTACTCAATAGATACTTTCCATTGGTTACCCCCTGATGAAGTCAATATGACGAAACATACGTTGGGGTGGCTTGATGCCTATTATGTGACATCTGTTCTATCACCACCAACTTCACCATCTCTCTGGACAGGCTTTTTGAGGATAATACCTGGTGATTCACTAGGCCTTACATCAACATCTACCATTGCATCAAGATTGGAATACTACTATTGTTTTATGGACATTAAAACAATATATTATTTTTAAATATGAGTATGATTCATGTTATTACTATGCTGCACCATGGCTGACCTACTTTGAAACCGTGAAAGTCCCCTAGCCTCTGCTAAACCAGAGGACATTCCTGCTCAGGGGTGGGGTTTTTACTCTACACCCTGGGTAATTTTTGTATAACGCAAGTTGGTCTCAAGTCAAGCCGGTTGTTACTCAAGAGATGATGATAATCCCTTACCTCCAGGGGCCTTGTCTGGATTGTATTCCAGGGCATTACTACAAATAAGATCAATGTCCCTCAAATATTCCTTTACAGTCTGATATTTGTGCAGATCAATCTTGCTTATAACAGTTGAGATGTCCATTGGCTGGGCAATCACTGTGACATAGTCTGGAACCTGAGAAAGATGAAAACAGGTCATAAACGGGGATGCCACACACACGTACATAAATCACTTCTAAGAAAGGGTAAATGCATGACCCAAGATCACCCCTAAACCTCAGAAATGTGAACAGTGATCCAATTACAGAGACTCTGTAGTTATAAGGTGCATGGAATCCTAAATATTCTTTGTAAACGTTATTTGTATTTTCTAATGAACCTCCTGAGCGTTTGGCCCTTGGCACGGTTTTTTCATTACCGTGCCACGGGCAATCGCGGCGGAGCACAATATGCTCCGCCGCGACTTCCTGCTCAGCTGGAGGACGTACGCGCAAGTCCGGCGTCACTGGAGACGCCGGACTTACGCTGAGGAAAAGCGACGCCCCTCCAGTTACACGGAGGTCTATGGCGCGCCTACCCCCGCCCCCTTCGCGTCACCCTTGACGCGATCGGGGACGGACCCGGAAGCATCGGCATACATGCCGATGCTCCCGACCGCCATAAGCAGACGGCGAGACCCTGAGCGCGGCTCTAGTTAACTGGGGCTGAGTTTTATGATGCATAAAACTCAGCCCGAGTTAATTCGGGCTAAACGCTCAGAAGGTTAAACAAACATACATTTTAAAAGTACATCAAGAAAGTGATTAGGAGGATCCTCACATGTTTGGTTCCTCATATACATTGGAACCCATTCATGACATGTACTGCAAGACTCAACATATGATTTGTCCTTTGAATACAAAACATATTCATATAATGTAATTGATGTTAAGATTATGTTAAATCCTCATTTGACATGGCTTGTTAGGCTATGTTCCCACATAGGCGATTATTGCCCTGGCGCTTGCAATTTTAATCGCGTGCGGAAATCAGCGTCGATCCTGTCCATTCAGTTGAATGGGCTTGTCCCCAAATGATGGCCGTGATAGCATGCGGCTGTGATTGGAGCCAGGACCGCGTTCTAAATCCTGGGCTTTTTTTTCTGATCGCGTACATAAACATGAATGGACACTATTTTCGATTGCGCTTGGACATTCGCTATGGATTTTTTTTATATATATATATAATGCGGGCGATTTTAAAAATCAATCACCGGTGAGGATCGCCTGGTCAATCGTGCCCGATCACCCGTGCATGATTAATCGCCTATGTAGGAACATAGCCTTATTCTTCTACCCTCATTCTTTGGAAGTTCATTCTTGGTCTTCATTTTTTTTGGGGCAACAAAAACAAGTGCCCATATGCCTTACGACACCTCAAAAGCACACAATTTACAAATACCGAGCCCAATATCTGCTATGCAGTTGTGACCCTAGAATTGGCCTCATTCCTATACAGTGATAGCAGCTTACGATGACTTAAGGAAGTGGTTTAATTTTGATGGAAAGAAATCAATGTATACATGTGTAAAAGGATTTAAGCGGTCTCTGATTGAGTGCTGATTGAGCCGTTGGAACCCCCTGTTAACCCGAGTGCTTGGTGGGGGTCCTGACGATCACATACACTTTACCTGGTGCAGAGGTAACGTACTGCATCAGCGGATCGGCTCAGCGCTATGAGAACAGAGCCTGCACCGGGCAGGTAAAGTGTATGTGACCCGTTGGAATCCCCACGCTTTATGTAGCGGTCCCGACGGATTACAAGGAAAAAAGGTCCGTTTCACAGCAAGGAAGGTTACTAAAAGCCCAAAAGGAAAGTTTTTCAAATATACAGAGTACTGTATATACTCAAGTATAAGCCGAGTTTTTTAGCCCAAAAACATGCTGAAAAGCCCAGCTTTTACCCAAGTCAGGGTCCCACTTAGCTGTCCGGGTGTTTGCAGGCGCCAGTGAAAAATCTTACAACACCAGCAGCCTCCGTGAATGATCCGATGAATTCCAAAATAGGCTGGTGAAATGTAAGCAAAACTTGGATGGCAGCGCCATCTAGTGTACAATTTGAAATTCCAACTTCTCTAGCAAAAAACTGACAATTAGAGAATTCCAACTTCTCTAGCAAAAAACTGACGTATTTTTGCGTTTGAATCATAAGAAATGCCTTGAAAACCCATCCTGTAACAACAATCTTAATTTTTGAGGGTTGTCACTCCTAGGGACAGTGCTGCTTTCTCCAATTTTCTCATTTAGAAATCTCCACTATCTGACTTTGCATGTCCCACCCTCGGCTTATACTTGAGTTAATACACTTTTCCAGTTTTGTAGATAAAATTAGGTACCTCGGCTTATATTCAAGTACATACGGTGATTCCAATTTTCTATTTGTATATTAAATGATTTTATACAAAATATTCTGGCTGGTGTTCTCAGATTTCAGATACTGGCAGCTCCACCTTAGTTATATCCCTAAGCAAACAAATCTACATGAAAGATCCCACAAATACCTCCTCAAGATCCACAGGCTTTGAAAAAGCCCTAAATCGCTTGTCAATAGCAATCCGGTGGGTGACGTCTCTCAAGAAGAGTCTCAGTTCACGGAGCGTGTCTTCTTCCTGGTCTTCTAATCGCTTGAGCTCCTCAGTAGTTAAAGGACGGGGCTCTGGTGGTGGGGCCACTGGTAGCACCTCAAGAGCTTGAAGAACTAATGGGAAATAAAACACCACGAATCAACACGGAGACCAAGATTCTTAAATTTGTGTTTCCCTTTCTTTAGGACGGGACTAACCTGCCTTCCTTTTAGAAGTTGGAGGTTTAGCAGCTTGGTTTAAAATAAGATCCTGAAAGAAAGCTTTCCTGTCCTCCTGGTTTGGCAGCTGAACATGGAAAACCTCCCCATACTCGTCAAAGAACAGCTCTTGTAGCTACAGGACAAATAAAGAAAAAAAAACAAAAGTTATGTTTAAACAATGTTTCATTGGCTATAAATGTGAATCTGGACATTTATAAATCCATAAAGAATAAAAAAAAAAATTGCCTCTAAAGCCCCCGTACACCTTACAATCTTTCCATACAATTTCTGTACAATCAACTTTTGTTTTACCAAAACCATGTAATATGAGGATCTTTCTAAACCTTCCAAATCACTATGTATTGTATCAGGGAGGACCCGGCACTACATAGCAGTGATATATACCTTCCAATCACTATGTATTCTATCAGGGAGGACCCGGCACTACACAGTTGTTGGCAGATCTAATGGAAATTGTATGGATTGATCTTAAGGTGTATACATTTGGTGTTATATTGCCCTTTAACCCCCTTAGCAGTCGTCATTTTTAACAGTGTGGTACGGGCGATCAAAGCAGAGCTCACTTCCCCTGTTCACCCTCCCTCTTCTGGGGATGTGAGCTGGGAAACAGACACCCCTCTATTAACATGGAGGACTACTGCACTACACCCCACTAACGCCACTTTGGTGTCACCATTGACGCTGAAATCAAACAGCGGGTCCGCTGCAATTCTGAATCACCGAAGGCTCGCCGAGCATAGGCAAGTACGCGCAACCCCAGCTCATGCATTTTCATTTACAAACTCTGGACGGGCTGGGTTCATCTCGATCACTAAGGGGATTTAATATCTTAACAGGAAACAAAAAAGATCTGTAGAAATCACTTCAGGTTGATAGGATGCCGCAAAGCATTTAGAAACTCAAGTCTAGTGCCCACTGGGCCTCATGGATGGGTAAGCATGCATCAATTGGGAGAATGTGCCAGAGTTGAGGGAGAGTTAAGCACTGAATTTACAATTTAAATGGAAGCACCAATTTAATACCTACGGCTCTGGGGCACAACCGGCGGCCCTTTAGGCATTCTTTAGCAGCCCCAGAAACCTGTTAGGCTATGTTCCCACATAGGCTGTTAATTGCCTCGCGTTCTTAATCGCGTGCGGAAATCTGCGTTTATCGCATCCATTCAGTTGTGTGGGCTTGTCCTCACTTAACTGATAGCGGGGATCACGCGTGGCGTTCTGATGATGGGCGGGCGCACTATAATTGCGGGTGCAGATTGCCTGGTCAATCGCGCACGATCGGCCGCCCGTGATTAAAATCATGAGGCGATTAATTGCCTATGTGGGAACATAGCCTTAATGCATAGGAACTTGCCTGTCTGCTGACCTTCTTAGAGAAGGAAGAGGAGGAGAGGCAAGTGTTCTCTAATACTTCAAGTATCATTTAAAACAAGTTTTGTTATTTAAAAATAATGTCTTCTAGCTATTTCATTTTTTTTTCATGATTAAATTCCTATACAAGTCAGTAAAGATTGAAAGTGTGCGGTCCTTTAGAGATGGCGAGGGACGCACTTGTGGCCCCTTCATATCAACTCAGTTGCCCACCACTGACCTATGGGCATGATGTGTAAATGAAGCAGGCCATGAGGAGTCAGTGTAAACCTGAGAATTTTGCTGCAGAGGAGATGGAGACTATGTATAAACGTATTTTATCCATTGTCTCAAAAGCAGAGCTTTGCGACAATAGCACAATTCAAATTCCCTAAAGGTGGCCATACACAGGTCGATTTCCCACACGATTCCTGGCCGATCGATCACCAGGCGCGCGACATGGCCCCTAAATCGGATCGGCCAGAGAACCAACCTGTTGGTGTTTTCTGATCGATCGGGCACACATAAAGGGGCGTTGACATTTGTGAATCGATCGACTGGTAACAGAATCGTCCAGGAATCTGTGGTAGGCACAGACTTGAATGGTCGATCAATCAACGCCTGTGGTCAATCGGATGGTTGATTGATTGCTCGGGAATCGACACGTGTATGGCTAGCTTTACAACAGCTCTCTTGAAGTGCATCAGGCCTAAAACATTAAACTAGATTTGCAGGTGCTTGAGCCTACAGTTGTAAGGTCACTGAAGAGTAAATTCTGATTGCTAGATACTTACCAACTGCTAAAACAGAAAATAAAAACAAGGGTTAACATTGTGGCCTAAAGGGGTTAGGTTCTCAAATCGAATATTAGCATTACCTCTGGGTTTAGATCCGGATATTCCTCGTCACTTGTTGCCAAGAGAAGAATTGGGGAGAACGATGGTATACTTTTGATAAGGGTAGAAAATGTCGCCTTCAAGGTGTTGCCAACCGTTTCCCACCACAGATGAATATGTGGAATATACAGGATGCTGGGGACAGTACGTCTTGCTTCACGAAAAAGCTGGTCCAAAAAGAGAGCCGGTCAGTATCGAGCAAAAAGTACAGATATATTTATATTAGACTAAGGCCTGAGCTCCAGTACTGAGGAGGTCAAACATAGTGAAGCCCAAGCTACATTGTTACATTACAACATTCTTATTACACTGTTCCTCGCTATAGAATGAGGCAAAAAAAAAAAATACACTCTATAGTGATACAAAACAGAAAAAATTGCACGAAAAGTAAGGCTGTAACGCCAGGGAGGTTAAAAGAACAAATTTTTAATTCTCATATCAATTTATTTTCTGAAATCAAATTAGTTTAGCAAAAAAAAAAAAAAAAAAGCCTGTGTGCCAGCTTATTGCCTTCATAGTAAGACTGGGTCTACACTTTCAAGCAAGTGGGCAGGTGTTATAGACACAGATAGGCGGTTCTATTGATTATGGATCAGTGTGACGGGTGCCCAGAGATTAGCACACCACCACAAGCGCACTGCTTAAAGAGCCAAGAGTGGACACCGTCCCATTCATCAGAATGGGAAGGGTCCTCTCTGTCTTTACACACTGGAAGTGCAAAAGAAGCAGTGGACTTGAGCCCTTATAAAGGCCCAGGTAATTTAAATGCAAAATGGTCAACCATTTCTGCGTGTTGCAAACCAACTTGAGCAGGAGAAGCACTTTTGACTACAGCTCTCGATAGCATGCAGAAATAAAACCAAAAACTTAGGATTACCTGTGCACAGGTTTCTTCTGGAGAAGTTACACTAACACCAAAGAGAACAGCCAAATCCAATGTGTACACGGTGAACTTCTCCAGCGTGTGTATGAGCGCTGGAGCCAAGTGGGTTCCTTGACCCTGACCCGGCTTCCCACAGATCAGGAACCTTGGCCTGAACGATGTCGGCTGGTGATGGGCGTTCCTGTTTAAAGAAATACAGTTACTCCAGCTCTTGTAACTACACAATACATATAAACATATATGGGTAAAGAATTCTTCACACAGCAACACCAAAGCTCAATAAGCAATTAAAACGGTCTCTGCAGCAGAAAGTTGTTAAAATGAAGAACACTACAAGATCTCTTTTAGAAAGCAGAATGTTAAATTTTCCAGTGCTACATCACAATATAATGGAATATTAAGAAACTTCTATAGAAAATAAAAACAGGCTTTCAACCTCCCCAGCGCAGCACCCGTACTGCACCGTTTTTAACAGCGTGGTACAGGCAATCGTGGCAGTGTACAAAGTACCCTGCCCCTCATTAATGTCGCTGGCTGTGTGCGCTGAAAAGCAGATGCACCAGGAGGTCTATGGCACCCTCCACTTTACCGTAATGCCACACAAACCCGGAAATTCTGCGGGTGAAAAAAAAAAAAATCGCATCGCCGTAGCTTTCTGGAGATATTCTTTCTTGGGAGCCCAGCTCATCTAGAGCTTGTTTTTTTTTTAAAACAAACTCTGGACGAGCTGGGCTTGTCACGAACGCTAGGGAGGTTAAAGGCAATGACAATAATGAAAGATACAAATACGGTCAGGAAGGTATTAACTACAAAAATCTCTAGACCAAAATATAAAAACAATAGTCAAAAACAAAAAAGGCACCCAATACCAAATTCATGGACAATAGATATAGATGGCGAATTGCCCCAATGTGTTTCACCCAAAGGACTTCTTCAGGGAGGCACACACAAAGAACTTGTGGAATCCAGACTATCTAGTTATAAAACTATGTTGCCCTCCTTATATATCATGTGATCGATCCTAATTGTGGTGACCAGACATAGCAACACTGACATTTATGCAGTAAGGATATAAGGAATAAGTTCACTTCTTTGGAAGTAGATCCCTCAGATGACTTCTTCCTCAATAGATCGCACCTATCCCTTGGGCTTTGGAACCCCATCTATCACCTCTTAACCATCTACTGGGGGTGGAGAATGTGCTCTGTGACATATGACCTCAATGATAAGCTGCTATTGTACCTGTATGTAATGCTATTCGGTGGAAGCTGTATTCACCATATACACTTAAAGATGAAGAAGCCCTTTGGGCAAACCACGTTGGTTGGCTGTAGATCAAGCGTGTCCAAAGTCTGGCCAGAAGGCCAAATGTGGCCTGCAGTCAAGTTTTCACCTGCCCTGTGTCATAAAATTACATTATATGCAGAGGGGATCCACACTGGGGGGGGGGATGGTACACAAAAAGTCAGGGGTGTATGCTGTTTATTGTCCATTAATTCAATATCCGGTGTCTTTGTAAATTGTATTTCAAGAAAACACACACACACACACTAAATAAAAGTCGAGATCTGGAGGACTGCACACTACCTTGTTAACAGCTTCTTAATGTCCGATTGAGTACACAGCACATTGAAAATACTTGGGGTACTTTGATGCATTGACTATAGTTTGATTATACTTACACATCGAGGTGCATAAATGGGCGATTTTCCTTTGGTTTACCGTTTGGCAATTTGTTGGCTAAACCACTTTCAAACACAGAGGGACTTTCGTCATCGCTGTAAATAAGGTCTTCATCCAACAAACCTCCGGAGAGAGCTAAAATAAGAAAAAACTATTTAGAGGAAAGTAGATTTGTAAATTTTTTATTCAACAAAACTACCCACAGTGCCCTCTCAATCTTCCAGTACAGTTGTGGAAGAGTTATGGGATCAGCCATTACATCCTATCACAAATGAAGTCTGTGGCTTTAATACTATATTTAGATTGTTGACATGATTACCCTGAACAGCTTTGAAGACCAGTAAGGTCCTAATAGCTTATCTGAATTCTCATTGGATAGGAGTGATTTTGTTAAAGCATGCTGACCAGAAAGCTAGCATTTTTTAGAAGGATGTAAAGATGGGAGCCTCCATACTTTCTCAAACATAACCTGCATTAACACCAGAGAATACAGACAAGAGAGTGTTAGTTGCCTGAAACATTAGCGGGCAATGAATAATTCTCAAGTTATTTTAAAGTAAAAAAAATATCCATCTCTAGATCACATGATATACTAACATGCAATTCCCTAAAAATGCATGCTGCAGTGCATTTAGGGCAATGCGCAGTATAACCCTGATTTTTCGGCTGACCGTGCATCATGACATCACCACATGTGGTCCATCGGTGGAAAAATCAGGAACAAATCTGCCAGGAGGGGAGGGGCGGCTTACACCACACCCCCAGCAGATTTGTATCAGATTTTTTCACATATGACATCATCATGTGCGGTCAATCAGCTGAAAAATCAGATACAAATCGCCCAGGCACCTTTTGTGTGCCAGCACTGAGGGTAGGTCTCCACTGTGTTTTTAGCTCAGTCAGCCGCCCTGCACTAAATGCATTCCTTCTCGTTCTGCCGATCCACCTTCTGGCCAGCGAAACAGCAGAACAGTCGCTGCTGCACACAGGGTATGTGGAAACCTACTCTTTCTTTGGACAGGAACGCTGGTCCACATCCAAAGTCATTAAATCGATCTAAGAATAACAGACATGTCTGTAATGGCTTAGAGTGATTTGGCGGCCAAATTACTCTCTTAAGCTTTAGATTTCCACCCAATTTTTCGGAAGAAAACTGCTGTGACAATTCTAGAAGGTAATAAATCTTGGGAGTTCAGTATACCTCTCCCGATATTACAATTAAAAACCTGCATGGTGCAGCCATGTAGGTCTATGTAGTATGGGAAGACAATTGTATCCTATTATGACCGCTTCAGAAAGACAAAAGAAATTGGAGGCATTGAATGAATCCTAAAGCCGGTCATACATGGCTTCATTCCCTGGCAATCATTGTGTGATTGATTCCAACGGGGTGGAGGAAGATTTGATGTGCACCACTTGGGTGCTCGATCCATGTCCGATACTTTGGTTGGGGGGAAAATCGAGGGTCCCAATCCAAAGTAGAGGCAATTGAACACCAACATGCCGGACCACTGTTTGATCAATATTTCTATAGTATGGAAGCCGTGCTCAAGGAGGGCAGCGTTAGTTACTCGAATGGCAATCGACTAGAGTCGAATGCAAAATTGAGCTGTGTATGGGGACCTTATAACTAAAGTCAGCTTTCAACAGCAAATGGCAGCCAGGGTTGTTTGAAAGTCAAAAGGATCAGGTCATTCATATCGAAAAACAAATATACAGAAAATGGAAATTGAGGGGTGTTCCAAGGATATAGCTTACGCACCAGGCGCTTTTTGTTTAAGTCCATCTTCCATGTGTGGAAAGATTTTCTTCAATGCTTTCAAGGTGCTGTGTAGGGTGCTCTGAAGCAAAGGCTGGATAATCGGGGAAAGGGCCTGCCCGGGGGAGACTACGGCCCTCTGTGACGCAGGCACGATTTTCTGCATGGCAAATATGAAGTCTCTGGCAGTAATCTGAATAGAGGAGATGTCGAGCTGCAGCTTATCTGTCGTCGTGTAGATCTGAGGGTAGCGCTTCCGTAGGGCGCACAGGGCAGCTTCGGAGCACAGAGATTTTATGTCCGCCCCACAATACCCTGCAACATAAAATAACAGAATAAGAACCAAAAACGAAACTCAACTTCTCACAAGTTACCGTATTTTTCGGACTATAAGATGCACCAATTGTGGTGGTGAAGTGCCTGAGCTGGCAGATGAGAGACACGGGCACGGCAGGATCTCACATATGAACTGTATTGCTTATGCCAGCAGAGCCCAGAGCCCTGCTCAAATAAACAATGAACTCCCATCTATCTCGCTCTCAGTGTCTGTGGAAACTGCAATCACTGCAGCTTCCACAGAGACACAGGCACAGCCAGAGAGGGAGTGGAGAGGAGATCTGCAGCCATCCTGCGCCCGCCCCCCTCCTACCAAATCAGCGAGCTAGGATAGTACTGCTGCTAGTGACATCTACCAGCTAAAATGGATATTGCATTAATTTAAGCCATTGCATTAACCCAATTGATTTGAACACATTAAATATTTTTTTTCTGGTTTTCCTGCTCTAAAAACTAGGTGCGTCTTAAAGTCCAAAAAATACTGTATGTATAAGGGAAACATTTCTTACCAACACACTTCTCAGCCAGTTCCTGCAGAAAGATTTCCGATGGTTGTGGGTTCCATTCTTTGGTATGAATTTTCAGGATTTCTAGTCGCGCCTAAAAAGTAAATATTACAAGTGTGTAAGCGGCAATTTTTAAATTGGATTGGGCATGGGATTGAATTAAATCCTGTGCCATCCCTGAATTTTAACAACAAATGTAGGATCTTTTTTAGGGCTTTTGTTTTGGCAGGTAATGGTTTGCCAACCCTCTTAGCCCAAGTCTCCACTATGTTTTGATGAAAACGCTCAAACAGTGCACGCCTCCCATTCATTTTGAATGGGCTTATACCAATGATGTGCGCATGTCCCACCGCAACACGGTTTTGAGAATGAGACCTGTACACTACGTGGGCACACACCCATTCAAAGATAATGGGATACGTAGAAAAAGACATGGACATTACGTTTTGCTGCATTGTCTGCAAAATATATTGGAACCTTGGACTTATACACGGTCCCCTTTTCTAAACACACATTCTGATTTACTCAACATGATAGCAAGTGTTCAGTCTGAGGCACAAAAGGAGAGTAATGGACAAAACTGTACAGAAATTATATATATTAGGCCATGTTTTCACAGCGTAAATTTCCCTATGTTTGACATCAAAATGTTGATGCATCCATTGTAAACCAAAGGACTGGTACACACATACGTTGATTGCCTGCGTTAACGTCAATATGAAGCCCTGTGTTGACACTAACACAACCCAAAACACAAGCATGTGTTGAGTCAATGCATCAGTCAAGAGAAGAGGAAAAAAAAATACTGCATGCTTGGCGTATGTCCCAACGCAACCCCTGCTTTAACGCAACACATCCCTCAACGTCATGGAAACCTAGCCTGAAGCTAGGCATACCCTGGATTTTGTAATAGATTGGAGCACAATCGAGTGCCGTTCGACAGAACAGAGACAGAACGCACAGTCTTTATTTGAACCCGCTCGAAGAAAGCTCGAATAAACAGGGAACCAAAAATTTTAGTAAACCCCTGTCCCCATCCAAAGCGGACCAGGATTCAGGTGCAGAAGTGCTGCAGCTCAATTATCTGTTGAATTGAGGAAGCTCAAGTGCAGCATGATGACGTCATTGCACTGCGCTCGAACTGCTCCTCGGTGGCACGGGCATCGAGCCGTATATGCCAAGCATTACTGTGTTAGTAATGTATCAGGGTTTTACACGTCTCATGACCAAAAATTGTTCCCTACATTTGGTATGCATTTAATAGCAAATTGAATGCAAAAAAATTTATTGTGCTTCATATAGTTTTAAAACATTTACCATTTTCACCCATAGATTTTCCTAAAAATCATAGGATTGTAAATAGACACACTAAAAACCATTTGATACTTACATCTCTGTCAGGCAAACTAAACAGGAATTCTCGGTCAAAACGCCCAGGCCGCCTCAAAGCCGGATCAATGGAGTCAAGTCTATTGGTGGCTCCAATAACAACGATCTCCCCTCGGCTGTCTAATCCGTCCATAAGAGCCAACAATGTGGAAACGATGGAACTAGGTTTCAGGGAAAGCACAGATCACCGATTAGTTTGCTTTGCTGAATTGATAACATTTATGTGGGGAGGGGGGGGGGGGGGTTATTCAAACAAAAAGTTGAACATTTTAAATACTGGAGTTATTCAGTCAAGTAACTGCAAAGGTGCTTCATCTGTGTCAAGATGCACAATGACTACAGCCCCCTCACCTTAAGATCAATACATACAGTTTCCATTAGATCTACCAACAACTGTGGAGTATAGTGGTCTCCCTGATAGAATACAGTGATTGGAAGGTATATATCACTGCTATGTAGTGCCGGGTCCTCCCTGATAGAATACATAGTGATTGGAAGGTATATATCACTGCTATGTAGTGTCGGGTTCTCCCTGATAGAATACATAGTGATTGGAAGGTATATATCACTGCTATGTAGTGCCGGGTTCCAAGGAGGTAGCTAGGTACAGATTTAGTTAACCTCCCTAGTGCACTGCCCGTACCGTGCTGTTTTTAACAGCATGGTACGGGAATCGCTGCAGTGTACACAGTACACTGCCTGCAACCCCTCTCCTCTCTCCACACAGCCGGCATCATTAGTGATGTCAGCTATGTGGGCCGGAAAGCCAGCGTTCCTCCATTAACATGGAGGTCTATGGCGCCGCTGCGGCTGGAAAGAGAATCGCCGTAGCTTTCCGGGGATATGCGGCTTTCATGGGAGCCCAGCTCATCCAGAGTTTGTTCATCACACAAACTCTGGACGAGCTGGGCTCGTCACAACCGCTAATGAGGTTAAAGAGACAAAAAAATATGGTATAGAATAAAAGTACCTATGAATTTGGTCTTGTCTGCTTGATCGAACAGGTGCCAAGCCATCGATCTCATCAAAAAAGATTATTGATGGACGCATCTGGTACGCCTGGGAAACAAAAGGAGATTTTAGGATAACCACACAAGGCTGCAAGACCATATTAATATGCTTAATGACCAAAGGTTGCCTACAAGCAGAATGCAACTAGTCGAATCTTAATCTCCCTTAAGGTCTCCATACACTGATCATTTTTTCGATCGATTCCCAAACGAATGATTGCTGTGCGCCTCTGCGTCGATTATTCGGGAATCAAACACACTCTTAGTCAAACAGGTATCGCACAGTTTCACAGAACGATCAATGCGTGATGTCACCACGCTGCCTTCAAATCACACTGGAATTGACCCATGTATGGGAACCTTTATGCCTACAGCCTACTTAAACATGCTATGCCATCCTTTCATAATGTAACTGGAGACTGGCGACGGTCAAGTTTTGTTTATCTGCATAGGCAACCGCAATAATTCACCCAAGACAACCAATTTGATTATCAAACACACAGCAGATAGGCAAATGATGGAAGCCACTGTTGGCTTTGTTTACTTTGAAGACGTCACCTCAGGTCATAGTTTCAATATCTAGGAACAGAAAGTGCATGCAAAAGGTTCTGACGCGTTATTGATTTCCTGGCTCCAACTAACAGACTAAAGGCTGCCATACACACCACGACGGGTGCCAGTCCCTATATGCACCGGGATGCAAACGTGAGGACGTCACCCTGGTAATGCACCCTGGTGCATTAGGGGGCCCCTTCAGTTGGCCGGCACCCTTTGTGTGCCGGCCATTAGCTTCAATGAAGACGCCGGTCTACATTGAAGCTAATGCTATAGGCCAGAGATTATCGCACATATCCGTTCTCTGGCCGGCCGAGCTGTGGGGCAATAGGGATCTGTCGCCCCATGTGGGCACATACCGAGAAGCGGCCGATTTTTCCGCTGACTGACAGCGCAAGCCCATCGGTCAGGTGAAAAAGCGGACGCTTATCGGCATGTGTATGGCAAGCATAAAGCCCCCCATACACGTCTACATTTTATGTTCAATCAACTTAAAAAGATACATTTTTTGGGGTCAGGGAAATTGGTGATCAATTGTATGTTTGTCAACTGTATTAACAGATAATTGATCAACTTTTTGGGGATCGACTGAAAGTGTAATGCATTTCAATACAACCAATTAAAAATTACCAGCACGTCCAATCCCTTTTCAATGATTTCCCCAATTTTAATTGGTTAAGGTTGATCTAACCATGTGGGCTGACAGATTTTCAATCAATCCAAAAAATTGATTGAATGAAAAATCTGTGTACGTGTATGGGGGGGGGGGGGGGGGCCTTAAAAATAAAAGGTCAGGATGAACCTACAAAAAGGCAAGAATGGCAGGTTTCATATTTCATGAGCAGGGCTACCGTCCCGTCACCTGCCATCCTCTCTGACAGAGAACACAGCTCATATCAGATAATAAAGATTTAGTAATTAAGCAAGGAAAACACACATTGCATTTAGCATTGACTAATCAGCGAGGAAAAAATACAAATCTATTCTGGAGTATGCTTGCAACTGCCTCAAACCTAAAAGATACAATTAGGATGTCAACTGACTTTGCAGACTCAAGAGCACCGATAAAACACCATTACCAATACCAGTAAAGTAGTATAGTAATCACCTGGTCAAACAGCAGTCGCAGCTGACGTTCAGACTCTCCAACCCATTTACTTAAGCAGTCAGCCCCTTTCCTCATGAAGAAGGATACTCTTCTATCACCGATACTGCACTCATTGGCCAGGGCTCTGGCAACCAATGTTTTTCCAGTACCAGGAGGCCCATAGAACAGACAGCCCCTAAAAAAACAACAAAACAAATAAAAATATTAAAAAAGCTACAATATTTTAGAAACCCCAGTTCAGACGACTAAATGTCCTAGCTGCCGTGTCCCCAGAGGATCTCTCTGATTTAAGTAACCATTTCCCTACAATAAATAAATGGGATTGTAACAGAATGCATGGAAATATAACAGAGCATCCAGTAGGGATGTAGACATTTCCAGTTTGCATCTTTAACAGTAAGGGCTTGTTTCCACTTGTGCGGAAGCCCGCGGTTGACTACAGGGCGGACGAAACTGCGCCCATGTAGTTGAACGGGCTAGTCCCCGGCCGCGGTGAGGGGGCGGCCGCCGCCTAAAAACTCGGTCGACCGAGTTTTTAGGCGGCGGTCCGCGCTGTTCCGCAGCCACCCAGCACTGACCGCGCCCATAGAGGTGAATGGCCCCAGCTAACAACCGCATAAGATGAGGTTCTTAGCGGCAGTCGCACAAGTGGAAACAAGCCCTAACGGTATGTTCCCACATAGGCGATTCTAATCGCCGCACGGAGTGATTTCAGCCAGGAAGTGGGGGGTTTGGCAGGACATCTTGCCCCCCCCCCCCCAACTGATCGCGGCCATAGATAGTGAATGGGCGCGGTTGAATTGGCAAGTGCTTTTTACCGAGCCCATGTGAGTGTATGGCCGTGATCAGGGTGCGATTGGCTGCAACCATTCGTTATCAGAAAGCAATGACTAAAAAACAAACAGCCAGTGCACTGTGGAGAAACCGGTCTCTCCTCCCATAGTGGAGCTTTAACCTAAATCAGTTACAGCGCTCTTATTATTGCAATAGTGGTATAATTTTTTTAATTTAAATTAACCTACCGTGGAGGCTGAATCTTGAACTTTTCAAACACTTCAGGATAAAGTAATGGGAAAACCACCATTTCCTTCAAAGAGGCGATGTGCTTAGAGAGACCTCCAACACTAGTAAACCGCACCTGTAGGAAATAGGAAAATTGTTATGATACAGAAAAAAAACAACACCTCTGGCATTACACTTTAAATGAACAATGCCAATGTGTTTGTTCAGCCATTGAAGTTGTAGGTTACAATAGAAAGTTTAGTTGTACTTGCTCAAATGATTTGCTCTAGAAGATATAGGTCAGGAAGGTCTATTAGCAAAGAAGGTCAGGTAAGGTAAAATGTGCGTGGATCGCGACATTCTCTCAACCATTAACATTTAACAATCAGTTCAATGCAGCCGCCTCCATATCGGTTAAAAATCATGTCTATGGGCGATTGGCCGTTTCAGACCTTGGCCGCCTTCGGTAGCCACAGCCCCACAGCCGGCCACGCAAGTGGGGACAAGCCCTTGTTGTAAGGCATTGCCCATTCATTGCTATAACACTGATAAAGGCCCCCACGTATGCTGGGACTTGCTGTCCAGACACATTTCACTAACCCCCAGTTAATTCTGACCATTCCTCTATCTATGGGATATGCTGAATCTGATAGTAGGGATAATCTGCATGATGAAGCAGCTATTAAGCTAGGAACACGCGGCTCGATTTAAGCGTACAATCGATGTAAATCAATAAAAAATTTACATCGATTTGTACCATGTGTCCGCGCTACGATTTTGGTACAAT
>CM070036.1:5942029-5957494 GCA_036250615.1 Ptychadena robeensis | reverse complement strand
CGATCGGGTGAGTGATCGATTGGCAGGGGAATCCGTGCTGTGTATGGCTAGCTTTAGTGGGAAGAGGATGAGAGGCGAGTGACTCAGCCTCACCTGAAAGCCAGTTCAACTCTCCTCCTCTTCCCGCTCGAAGAAGATCTCAGGCAAAGACCTGTTGGCGGGGGATTGGTGGACAGGCCAGTGCCCTATGCTCCCACTAATGAATGGGGAATGATTGTATAATATATATTGTAGCACACAACTTCAGAATCAAAATGTGCATCACCGTACTAGTGTCCCTTTAAGTTTGAAGTATAGTTTAAAGCAAGTTTTGTTATTTAAAAATGAAAAATGCTGTGTGCGCTCCCGCATCCCTTAAGGATCGGGTCGTGCAGGGATTGGATGCAGCAACCAACGAGGATCAGCCGTCATGTCGGATCGCACAGTTATCCGACAGGACGGTAAATTTGAGCCCGAACCAATTAGTTTGGTGGGGGACGGCTGCCCCCCGCCGAAGTAATGAGCTGCACATTAAGAGTGCCGTCCGATTCTCGGCACGGGCGGGCGTAATGACATCATCACGCCACTTCTAGTGCAGAGAATCGGATAAGGAATAGTAGTAAATCGTACCATCTATTCCCAGCCTAAAGGTGTAAGGGCCCCATACACCTTTAGATTTTCCTGTCAGATTTCCTTTAGATCTCCTTTTGTTTTACCAAAACCATGTAATATGAGGGACTTTCTAAACTATCAAGTCCAAGTCTACCTGTGTTCAATCGCAGAGGACCCGGCTCTATATAGTTGTTGCTAGATCGAAAGGATATCTGACAGAGATCTGAAGGTGTATGGCCAGCTTAAGTGATAAGAAAATACTTAGATATTTCCAAAGCCTTAAAAAGAACCTCAAGAAGGCAGGGCAAATAGTGCAGAACCTCCTTAGCAGTAGAGTGAAATAAAATCAGATTGATTGCAACTTCTGAATTTGAGTCCTTTCAGTCACAATCAATCTGATCCTGATTGGCTCAGTTTCAGGCCGCATGCAAATGTCAAATTTCTGCATCTAATAAATCATCACCCAACAGACCAACACTATACTACCCTACAGTTAGATTCCTAAGGTCAGTTAGGAACCACACGTTTTCTATTGCTGATTGACAAGGAACCGTACATCTTAGGCAAGTCACCCATAGGCTGCAGTGATGAGCAACTAGCTGCACAAATAGTTGAACCGGTGCACACAGCGGCTGTTTTAGGGTGACGACTAAACAAAAGCTCCCATTTACTTAAGGTCCCCATACACCTTTAGATTTCTCGGTCAGATTTCCTGTAGATCTCTTTTTGATTTACCAAAACCATGTAATATGAGGGACTTTCTAAACCATCAAGTCTACCTGTGTTCAATCGCAGAGGACCCGGCACTACATAGTTGTTGATAGATCTAAAGGATATCTGCCAGAGAGATCTAAAGGTGTATGGCCAGCTTTAGTACTCAAGTAATTTGCCTAGAACAGATATCACCGAAATAGAACAGAGTTCTATTCTATTGTATGGTGGATAAACCTCACACTATCTTTGATTAATATTTATCCCCCGACTTCCTCCAAATGCCCATAGTCACCTTGTAGCGGAACCTGGTAGGGAACAGCAGCTTTTCTCTGTCTCAGTTCGTATCGTTTTTGGTTAAACTCCTCTCCATCATCCTCTTCCTCATCATCTTCGTCGTCATCATCATCATCATCATCATCCTCATCTTCCTCCTCCTCTTCATTGTCTTCTGCCTCTTCAGAAGAATCTAACCGAAGAACAATTGCTTAATGTTATGCCTAGGACATGCATACAAAAAAAAAAAATGTATCCTATCTAAACCAGCAATACAAACCGCTCAAAGACATCTCTAGTCAGTTACCCCATTTCCCCGAACATAAGGCACCCTTACATTTTTGCCTCACGCTGAAATATAAGGCTTCTCCTCAAATATAAGGCACCCCCGAAGATTCGTTACTGTATCTCTGGGCAGGGGGGGGGGGGGGATCAGAGGGGGCAATCAAATGACACAGGAAGCTCAGAAGGGGTTACTACACTCCCCCCCTCTGAGTCTCCTGGGCCATTCTGATTCCCCCCGTGTCATTTTTGTGATCCCCCACCCTGATACCCCAAGTGCCGTATTCTTCTTCATGGAAAAGACATCCCCCGAAAATAAATCACAGGGCATCTTAGGGAGCAAAAATTTAGGTTATCCTGCCAATACGGACACTTAGTCAGGTAGACTTACCCCCAGTTTCCTCTTGATTGTCTGAGGTTTCCTCATGAAGCTGGGGAACACGTTTTCGTTTGGCCCGTGAATACGTATCGATATTCTCCTATTTAATGAAAAAAACACATATACCATACTGTAAGTCAACTTGAACTACTTTTTAAATGTACTTATATATATTTATTTTTAATTATTAAATTAGAAGCAGTTAACAAAATGACATCAAATTTGATGAAAAATGAAGAATGTGTTTAGTAACTTCACAAAGCTGCTAGCATTTCAGGACCAAAATCCATTCAACAGATAGAGTGTCACTTTGTACATGTTTTTATGCATGGATTCAAATTTCAACCACTTTCCATACAATTTCACTGTCCAATTAGGTCAGAGATCACCATCAAAGGCCAAGGCCAGGAAGGTCACAAATGTAAAATTGGTACCTCAGGGGGCTATGCTGGTTGTACATACACAGCTAATCTACAGTTAGGGTACATCTTACTTTTGGGGAAACAGGGTAAGAAAGTTCTATATCAAACGTATTCAAGGTCTAGTCACTAAAGGGATATGCGCAGCGCCCACATGAGGTTCACTGGATGCTTGGCATGTGGAGCAGCAAATGCTTGTTTAAGCCTAAAGTTCACTTCGATAGTTATGGAACCAAATGCTGAGGCGCTGAGGCATACTTTGACAGCGTAATCGCTTTCAAATTACAGGAGAATAAATAATTGAAAATCACACCACACTCTTACCTCTTCTGTGTCGTTGAGACTGCCTAAATCTTCAAACTCTCGCATGCGCCGGCGTCGCATCTTCTTCATGTCGTCCATTTTTTGAAGAACGGCTTCTGCAGTGCTGGAAGAAAATGGACAAAAACACTGTAAAGCTACAAAATTTGACAACCAAGATCCTGCAAAATATTCTTCAAATATTGCATTTTTTTTAATAAAGATTATACATCCTCTGCCCTTGTCAGAATTTACAGAGTATTTCCACATGCTGCAATGCCAACTCATCGAGTCATGAGGCCTTGTGTAATATATGTGAAGAGCAGAGGAACATTCACAGTAATGGGCTCCTCAGTGGTGGTGGTAGGTGGACAGGTGGGCATAGCCTAGAATGGCTTTAGAAATACCATTAAATAACACCGCACAGTTTTTATTTATATTAGTACACATTGTCTGTGAAAAAAAAATAAAACAAACATAAGGAACGTTAGAGAATTAAAAAGAGGCAATGCCACGTGTTATTGCGCCAATGTAGCAGGCTGTAGCTACCATAGGAAAAAGTACTGAGCGGTGTTTGCATTGACTATACGGGCAACACATGAGACCATATGCAGGGCGGATTTAATTTAAATCACAATTTAATATCACTAGTCAGTAAGGCGATTTTAAATTTAAATCCTAGTTTTCTACATAAAGACTCATTCTTGCCGGTATAACTTTAAAGGTGCAAATAGATGAAGATTTTTTTGAACAACAACTTTTCATATTCGTTTTTTTATACCCAGTTTAGAATAATCATTCATATTTGGACAACTTGTCTGTTGTACTTAGGAAGGAGAAAAATAATCATTACCTTAACTACAATTTAAAATAGATTTATTCAACTGAATGCTCCTCCCTCCTCACACTTAGTTTCACTTCCTTTTTGTGCAGATCTATTCCACTCCAAACAATCAGAAATATATTGTTTCTATTCTATTGACTAAACGTCTTGACACTTAGCACTGAAGGGGTGGATTCTGTATTCGTATGTTTGTAGAATAGGATTATGGTATTTAACTCAACTCTGTTCATGTTATAACATTTCTGCTGTGAAGAGGCATGTTTTCTCTGCTGAGTCAATTTCAGTTTTGAGAACTGCAAAAGTAAACCGAGCATCTGTGATCATATCTTGTAGGCAGAGAAACTGCCCAAAAATCTTACAAACACCTTTGGAAGAGCATGACATTGTGAATGGATTCATGGGATTTATCTATCAAAATTTTTTAACATATACAGCCTTATTCTACAGAAATAAAAAACTAATCTTAATTTCATGATGGAATAACCTTTGGATGGATATATATTTTACGCAAAAAGCATTTAATTTTTTAAAAAATATGATTTAAATAAATAAAAAATGCTTATTTTTATCCACCCTGACCATGTCGTATCTGGTTGTTAAAGTAGAAACAAAACTATGTTGCGATGCACTTCAATGGGATGTTATGTCACAACAAATAAAAAATAAATAAATTCACTAGCAAACTCCGAACTTCAGCATACAATTTTATCAATGCAACAATAACACTGTCCTTGCCATCTCAAATATCAACTTTATTCTCCTTTTGAAAACGTACTTTGTGATCAACTTGTCAAACAGAACAGACTGATTTGTGGTGCTGTAGCGACTTCTCCTGATCCTGCCACTCCGACGGACTTCCACCAGGCCATCTTCGGTGTGGGCGCTGACCTCCTCTGTGGCCCCTCTTGTCCTCCTAAGAGGTTTGCTTGCAGCAGGTGAGGACTCCTCTGAAGATTTAAGAAGACCAGATTAAGAGGAGCGCTGAGGTCTTTATTGTACTGAACAACCCCATTAACCTCCCTAGCGTACTGCCCGTATCGCGCTGTCATTTCTTCCCTCCCTCCGGGGCTCTCCACACAGCTGGTGTCATATTGACCTCATATTGACGCCGGCTGTGTGGGCGGGAAAGCCGGCGCTCCCCATTAACATGGAGGTCTATGGCGCCCCCCTGCGTCACCATGACGTGATCGGGTCGACGCCGAACCCCGGAAATGCTGCAGCGATGAAGACAATCATGTAACCGATGCCGGCTTCCCCTGTGGTTGGAGCGACCCTGAACGAACAGGGTTCATCTCAACCGCTAGGGAGGTTAATCTACTGAGCCCTGAGGACATGGCCTGCCTGCTACGCCCTTCACATTAACAGCATCATCGAAGACACCGGGGATGTTCTTAATGGAAAGAAGAAAAAAAAAACTGCACCGCCTCCTTTAAATGGAGGTCACTGGCAAGCCCGCCCCCCCACCCCCCACTTCATATGCCTCCAACACGGAAGAGACAGACCAGGAAATGTTAGTCAGGCCTGCCAAAACTCACTATTGCTGCAGGCTGGCCAGAGAGTATACCAGAGTAGAACGGTGTGAGCAGGGTCAGCAAACATAAGGTGCCCATACACGTATAGACAGGCACACAATTGATGACCATTTGAGCGCAGCATGGTGACGTCACCAAGCAGCACCCAAGTGCATAACCATTGGAAATGGATGGAGGCATACCACTAGGTGCTCAATTCATGTCCAAAGGAATGAGATTTGGTCAGCATTTACAGACATGTCCGTTACCTGTTTGACGGGCCTATCCTCGAGCGGGATCAATAGTCAGGGGTGGCTGCGTTCAATTGAGCACCCATCTATAAGTGTATGGGCACATTTACCCCAATCTACACTCAGGACACACACAGGAGGATAATCACAATAGCCTTGCTATCAGAACACAAAAAAAAAAACCCCACAAGGTTCATATCACATTAATAAATATTTGACAGGACAAAGATCTTAACAATGTTTTTTTTTCAGCTCTGAATTTAATAATTATTCCAACTATAAGGTTGGAATACGCTTTAGCTCAGCGCACAATCTACTTGATACCCATCAGATCTTCCCATAGCCACCTCCAATCTGCTCACTAAAGATGGTCAAAATGTCGACAGTACAGCGCCATTCGTACTTCCACCATTAGCCAAGTTTCCATTGGAATAAAATTTGCATGCCAACTCCACGTTTAAGCATATCATTTACCATACCTACTGCTCACCAGTCACTACAGTGTCCTAAATTAAAGGGAACCCTGGAGACCATGAAGACACGTCCATGCAGACACCTCTAAATGCCTGGTGAGCAGTAAGTATGGTTAATGAGATGCTTGAACTTGGTGTTCTACCTTAAAGTCCTGTGAGGAGAATTAAAGTGGACCATTACGTACAGATATACCAAAGGCAATCATTGCTGAACCGACATTTCATTTCCAGATCACATCTAGAGCAAGAATATCTAGTTGCATTTAATTCCAGCTCGTGTTCATAGCCAATTATGTAGAGTACAGTGTTCTCCCCAGAGAAGATTGGCCGGGCGGCCCGCCCGGGAGATTTTAGTCCCCGCCTGGCACACAAGCCCTCCGCGGCGAGCAGCCTGACAGGCGGCGCCTCCCATTCTTCAGGAGCGCGCCACAGCCACTGAAAGACTCCGGCCCGCGGCACACTACCGGAGCCGCGGGCCGGAGTCTTTCAGTGGCTGCGGCGCGCTCCTGAAGAATGGGGAGGCGCCGCCTGTCAGAGGACTTGTGTGCTGCCGCTGGCTGGCAGCCTATCAGAGAGGCCGCCGGACCGGTGCAGGCGGCGCGATGACGTTTAGTCGATGACGATTAATGCGAGATCGATCACCAGATCACAAATCGATGCATGCACAAAGTGATCAATCGATTTGACCCTCGCACGTAAATTCAATCTAAATTCATCATTTCCAATGAGAACAGCTGCGAGCTGGAGATCGCACAATTCATGATCGATCGTGGGTAGGAATCGACCAGCAATCCAAGACGTAATGTGGTGCAGTGTGCGATCGAATCTGTAAATGGAATAGATTCCGGAAACGCATGCACGATCGTTTAAAAGATCAATTGCTGGGAAATCGAAACGTCTATGCCCGGCTTTACAGATTTAAATCTTAAATGCTCCATTACCTTCTTTGGAATCACCATTTACAGCCTCATCTGGTTGCAACCTCGCCAGCCTCCTGAATGAAGATAAAATATAAAGAGTATTACCAGGAAGTCATCAACAGGTTTAAAAACAAAAAAAAAAAAAAAAACATCTGAGATGATTGGGTGGCAAGGTGGATCAATGGTTATCTGGGATCCCAGGTTGGAAATTTGTTCTGGGTACTATCTGCAGGGAGTTGAGCTGGCCATACACCTTTAGATCTCTCTGTCAGATATTAAGATCTACCAACAACTATGTAGTGCCGGGTCCTCTGCGATTGAACACGGGTAGACTTGATGGTTTAGCAAGTCCCTCATATTACAAGGTTTTGGTAAAACTAAAAGGAGATCTAAAGGAAATCTGACAGAGAAATCTAAAGGTGTATGTTTAGTATGTTTTTCTCCGTACATACTCTTATATAAGCCGAATTTTTCAGGCCCTGAAATGTGCTCAAAAAATGTAATTCTGTTTATATTCGGGTCAAGAAATTAAAGTCGCTACATTTTGTAGGTGGACTTTGAGTGAATTGCAAAGCCCCCAAACAGGCTATCATCATTGCTCCAGCATATGTAGGTCTTGCATAAATTAGGTTCAAAGTCAAGCCAAATTTGAACTTATTTGATGCAAAAACTTGATACGTTGGAGCATTGTGAAGAAAAAGTTATTGCGCTCACATCCCTTCTCTACATCCACAGCAGTGTTGGTGATGAGATCATGTTTGTTTGTAATTAACTTACAAGTCCACTGAATGAAATAATTACATTTCCGAACAAAAGTAGATTTGCTGTGTGTTGCAGAGCCTTAGGGCTTGTTTCCACTAGAGCGATCGGCTGCGGATGGACGCACTTTTAATCGTGCCACCGCCTCAGATCGCTCCCATTAAGTATAATTGCTGAGTTTCCACTTAAGCAATCGCACATGGATGGGCACAGACGGATGTTTTTAATCTCGTGTCCAGGGGCGCGATTTTTGACCACGTCCCTTCACCTCAATAGACGCATTCAAAAATCGCATGCCCAGTGAATACGGACTCAAATGCAGCACTATATAAGGGTTTGGATTATAGCTTCTATAGGTACAACAGAATTTAATTTACAAGTCAGGTTTTCAAACAAATTAATACAGATAATATATGTTGAATAAATATTTATTTATATATTGCCAGTGGTTCCCAAACTGGGGGGGGGGGATCAGGGGCACTTGTATCTCATCTGGGTGTAGAATAGCAACATAACATAAAATTCAGAGAGATAATCTCTGAGAGCTCCTCCGCAGCTCAGCGTGCCTATTCGCTCTCTCTCCTCCTCCGCTGGTCCCATGCTTCGCTCTTTCTTCTCCGTCTTGACTCTCGTTGCACACCGTCTCTGAGCTGACCCTGACTTGACCCGCCACTACCAATACTACTCCACCAATCAGAAGCCTGACAGAGGGAGAAGCATGAAAAACTATCATGTGTGCTGGTAACTGATGAATGTTAATGAATGTTTCCCCTGCAAAAAAAAAAAAAAAAAAAAAAACTTCGCTAGTCCCTGGAAATTTTCCACCATAATACCGAACTTGTGTAACTTCAGGTAATCCCCCCTGTAAAAATAAAAACATACTCAGGCAAAACGCCCCAGAAGATAATACGGTACTGTAACCTCTCTGGACCAGGGGGGGGGGGATCAGAGGGGGCAATCACAATGACACAGGGAATCAGAAGGGGTTTTACTCAAATGGTAAATCCTCTCCTCTATGTCCCCCTCCCTGTGCCAATTCTGATTCCCCCTCTGATCGCCCCCCGATTTATCCCCCGTGGTGTCTTTTTAAAGGTGTTTCCCCTCTAGGCCCCTCAGTGGCTGTGGAGTCCGCTCGATTAAAATTCCCCGACTCATCAGAACCTCCTCTGTATGTAATATGCGCTAATTATTTGTATCTCCATCCATTGAAGGAAAGGAAGGCAACTACATTAACCACAAACTCTCCTGGCCATGAAAACCAAACACTGTACGTAATGGCCAGGAATGAAAAGCAGAGAAAGGGGAAGTTAGGCGATCAATTGAACGTAATCAATTGCACCACCTCATTGGCACACATCGATTCCCATTCACTTCAATAAGTCGCGGACCCTTATTTTTACATCCCCCAGCTTTGCAAGTGGGTGATTTCCATACAAACAAACACACCCTACCAGCTGGGGAGAAGCAACCTGTCTCAATACAGCCTTGGCCTCTCATGCACAAACAGCTTCCGAGTGAGGAGTGCTTGGGCCCCTCCGGCCCCCTTCACCAAAAACAACTGACAGCATCCTGCGGCTGTGGAGGAGGCAAGGAAGCCACCCGCAGCGGTTTTAATACTTTCCATGAGACTCTGTCCCTCCATGCAAAGGATTGGAAATGGAACATGGTCTCCTTTCCAACACTTTTGGGAACCCCCGTTCATCAAGTTCCTTCGAGCTGGCTCTATTGACTTTCCGCCGTGGAAAGCCCAACCTTGGGTAAAAAAACAAAAGGGTTTTTGTAAACAGATTCTGAGGTACATCAACTAATCAATCACTTGTGAGTGCGCAAGTTAATGCTTGTACTCAAATCTTTTTATTTTACAGATCTACCTGTGGTTTTGCCAAGCTTTAGGAGTACTTCTGATCTTCTGCTGAAGATAGGCAGTTGAAAGGCTCCCAGAAGAGGAGGGGCGAAAGGGGCCACTTCAAACATGATTCATGGAATGATTTCCCTGGATCCCCCATAGGTCAATGTGTAAAACCTAAAGTGAAGCTAACAATCAAAGTAATTTTTGTTCCCTCAGCTGACCTTGACAGCAGTTTTTCCAAATGCCTTTTAGGCTTCAGAGTCTTGACTATTGGCGATCCCATTGCCTTCACTTATACAAGCGTCTCTACTCTCTTCCTATTCCGGCAACAAAAATTTACTTTTACTACTTACTACGACTTCATTACCACAAGAGTTCAGGCCAGCCATAACACGCACCGACCAATGGGCTTGCCACTAAGCTCGCTGATGGTGGTGTCCACATGGGGTGACAAGATTAAACTGTCGCCCTCACCAAAGCCTCGGTTCCGGCCAGGAAAACACCGGACCTGTTACCAATAATCTTCTTTCTTTCCACTGCTGTTAGTTTTTTCATCAAATCAATTGAAAAAACCGGCGTCTTCAATTTGAAACTAACGGACGGCCGATGCTGTCAAAGCACACCTTCTGAGCTGGTCGTTGGTCGGCCCCCACTGCTCGGTACGTGTGTGGGGGCCTTTAGGGGGGCCTAGGGTCACCGTGGGCGCTGTAGGTTAACGCCACGGCAGTTATTCTTTCTTTTAAAGGCAAGCAGAAAGAATTCGTTTCATTATAAGCCTGTAAATAATAATAACCTTAATCTTAAACCTCATAATTTGCGACCAAATTTGAAAGTTAAAAAACAAAAAAAAATGTTTATTCTCCATTTAAAAAGTTCGTAGGAGTCGGTACATTTTTTTTTTTGTCCGACTCCAGGGTAACCAAAAATGTCTCCGACTCACAGCCCTGATTTTCCGCCCCACCCCTCCCCCCTCTGCTTACCCCGTGCCATATCTTTCTTCGTTTATCAAAATAAGGAACCTCTGCCTTCCACACTCGAGACTTGAGAGACCCTATTTCTGTCCTCCGAAAATAAGACGTATTGCAATCTTTGAAACCAAAATTTAATAAGACACTGTTCTTATTGTCGGGAAACACGGTCCGTTTGAATGAGGATGTTGTTCCTTTTTTAAACCTGCAGGAAAAGTTTGGGAGGCCATTATCGGAAGTCACAGACTGGCAACGGCCATCAACACGAAACATAAGCTAAAAGTAACGGCACCCAGAGGTCTAACCTGTGGACCAGGTCCCCCCTCTCCTGGAAGGTAACCTATCAACAGTCTTTCCGCTGAACAAACTCACCCCAGATAACAGCTCACAGGAAAATCGGACTATTACCTGGAAATCGTTTCCGTCTCTTCTGTGTTTGCGAGCGATTCATTTAGTTTGTCCATCGGCTGTGAATCTGAAAAGTTGTGACCATTTCGGAGGAACTACACTCTTTCTCAATGGAATTTTTCAGAGCATGAACCGCGGTTCATTAGCCGTATAGTACGAAGAGAGGAGAAACGGCCCAGTAAGATTGGGTAAGTACTAAGCGAGATTAAGAATGATAGGTCCGCGGATCACTGGTATGCGATTAGAAACACTCACCACCTAAGAACAATAAGCTTGAGACTCAGGGGTGCGCCTCACCAGGAGCCGAAATGTGCCCAGAACGTGCTGTAGGGAGTGTCTACGGCAATGTGGAGGCCACACACACTACGAGGATCAGATTGTGACTCGGGTGAGGACATTACATCAAAGTTGGATCAGTGTGGAGGGTTTTTTTTTCTACTTTTGGATGTGAGACGCAATTTTCAATTCCTGCATCCAATGTCTATGGGAGAAGGGAATGAAGTGAACCGCCACTATAACTCAGAACGTCCTGGCCGCATAATTTCCATCCATTGGCCCGCTGGTGCTGTTTGAAGAATTTGCACTAGTTACGATCGTAAGTCACCAGATAGAATAGACTGGACAGCCTAATGCCTGCTCATATCACACCCCGATGGTTGCAGACAGAACCAGCTCCGATAGTGCACCGGAATGCAAACGGATGAACTCATCCGTTTGCAACCTTGGTGCATTATGGGCCAGCCTTCAGTCCGGTCCGGCACCCTTTGTGTGCCGGACATTCGCCTTCATGCAGAAGCCGCTCTTCCATTGAAAGCTATGCACCGCTGACTTTATCCATCGACCCAGAGATTATCATGTCCGTCTCTCCAAGCCTGACACGGGGCCGAACTGTGGGGCAACAGAATCTGTCGCCTCCATGTGGGCACATGCCGATAAAGCATAGACACTAGAGGTAGGCTGTTAAACGGCCGATTCTCCGCCTGAACCGGCAAGCGCGAGCGTGCATGCCCGTCGCTCAGGTGAAAAAACTCGGGCGCTTATCGCAATGTGTCTGCCAGGCATTATGCTGTGTTCCCCACTTGGCGATTCTAATCGTGACACGAGCTTGGCGTGCAGATTCGCTAGCACCCAGAGAAGGATTGCAGCCAGTAAGTGGGGGGGGTGGGGGGGGGTTGAGCAGGAACAGTCCTTGCCCCTCCCCGCCTGATCGCACCCATAGGCAGTGAATGGGCGTTGTTGAAGTGACACTTTTTTTTATTTTTCACCATGCCCATTCATGTCCGTGATCAGCTGCCCACCAGCAGAAAACGCGGCGTTTCAGATCGCGCCCCATTAGTTGAAGTGGGCACTAACCCATTCAACTAAATACAGGCAACAAGCTGCGATTAAAGTCGCCTAGGCCCTGCGACTGATCGCATGTGTGAACATACACTTAGGCTATGTTTCCACCAGAGCGACCAGCCCAGATCATAATAGCGGGTGGAGATCTCTTACCATTTTATATGGCCGCGATCAGGAGAGCTTTTGGACGCGATTTTCAGCCCCGCCCAATTGTCCCTGACCGCGCTCATAGAGAAGGAATGGGGACTTGTTGAAAAATGTTCTAACGCGTCCATTCATGTCAATTGGCGCGACCATACCGAATTGGTCAAAAACGTGGTAGGGCGGCGTTAAAAATCTTGAGTGCAATCATGCGTATTGACTTCAATGGGAGAGATTAAAATGTAGGTGATCGCTCTAGTGGAAACATAGCCTTAGGTAACTTATCCTAGCCAGCACTTCCACAAAGACCCAGGTACAATAAGAAAATGCGCCATCCACCAGCAGCTCGTGTGCAGCCGCAAGGCTCGGGTCACAGCGATCAATGAAAACATTTGAGCTGCTGTTTACAAACAGCAGCAGCGCTGATGCCCAGAAGTTAAGGGAGAATGATGCTGGGCATACACGGGTAGATCCCTGCACAACTGATGCCCAGCCGAGTGCTATCAAGGCGCAGCACTGCTGCATCATCAATGTCGCCCGCAAGTAATAAAAGTCAGACATTGTCTAGCAACATGTTGGTTCCCTGGTCGACCGAGCGGGATCAAGCGAAGAATAGCAGAAGCACAACAGAGAGCTGTTAACGTGCGCGGTGCTTTTAAAATTTGAGCTGTGTACGTCTAGCTTTCACCCTCCTAACTTCCCAACACTATTCTGGGCATCAGCGCCGCTGCTTTCAGTTTCTGATCTAGAAAGATTGAGAAACACCGCTTTAAGGAATTTGTCGTGTTCAGCGTTTCTTTACTGTAAGGCTATGTTTCCACTACAGGGTTTGAGTCGCAGCACGGTGTCCGCAGGAGATCGCCAGCACCCTGTGATCCCCCACAATCCCCAGCAGCAAACCGCGGGCTCAGACCTGCAGGCAGGAAGTGGGGGGGGGGGGGGGGGGGGGGGGGGGGGGGGGGGGGGGGGGGTATGACAAGAGGTCCTGTCCCGCCACTTCCTGTCTGGTTAAAGACCCCACGGATGAAGACCGTCTCCATTCACCTCTATGGCCGCAATCGGTGTCAATCATCCGTCCGCAACACGGTTAGCCGCGATTCAGAGTCACAAGCCGCACCGCGTCTGATCGCGGCAGTGGAATTTTCCCCATTTACATGAATGGTCGACCAAGATCACCACGTCGCAGTCAACATCGCAGCCGATCGTTCTAGCGGAAACAAGCCCCAACATGGAACCGAATGTGGCCCATTCTACCGTTAAGGGCGCCTGATGGACAACAGGCACGTTTACGCTTTGCACTGGACGCACCGCGCCTGCATTGCGTCGATGACAACACAAGGACCCGCGTTGTTATTGACTTGGCGCGTCTCATGATGCGCCTTCACGGCGTCGGGCGCTTTTCCAGGCGTCTATCTGAATTCTCCCTCAGTGCAGAGAGATTTCCTCACACTTCCTGTACCGGTGCCCGCCAACAGCTGTTACCAATGACGAGTGTTGGTACACCCTCCTATTGTTGTCCATGTACAACCAAAGAGTTTTCGAACACCCACCTTCTACAGCAAGGCTATGTTTCCACATAGGCGATTACGTGATCAGGCGCAATTGATCTTCACCCGCAATTAAAAATAGAGAATGAATGGTACTAGCCAGCAATCGAGTGGGGGCAAGCTCATTCAACTGAAAGGGCGCGATTAAAAACGCAACATACCCTTACCGTGACAACACTTAAGATTAACCCCTTCTCTACTTTATCCAAATCTAAGTGCTGCTTCAGGTTTTCACCCTAGAAACGCAGACTACAATCACCTATGTTTACAGACCAGGGGCGGTGTGGTCAACAGGTGATATATGAACCCCGGAACTAGACACGGGTGACACATGGAAAGCAGATCGCCCAATCACATCGCAACGTGTGTGAGCGATTTAAAGGGCCAGCACTAGGAGAATGTAAATACAGCACCGGAAGCTCCTGCTAGCTGGCGGCACCGGCTCTTTCTCAGTCACTGTCACCCCTCCATGCCCGGTGACCGCGATTTCTCACCTTGGTGCGTCGCCCCTCTTCGTTCGCCGGCTTTCTCCGGGAAGCCCGGCTGACCCTATCCAGCGCCAGGAACTCCGCGCTGGAGTCGAGCATCGAATCGTCCTCGGGCTCGGGAGCGCTCCTAGCCCCGGACGAGCTCCGTAGTTGCACCATCGCCGCCTCTACAGAGCGCCTTTTACCGCGAACACTTCCAAATTCTGGCGCCACAATCTCCCTCACACACTGCGACTGCCACCGCCGTATCCCTCCGCGCCACACAGTCCTAACATAACCTTGACAGTCGGTAGAGCAAAGACGATCCCCCGGACAGGCAGAAATCCCTTGTCATTATAGAGCACAGGCTGGGGTCAGTCGAGCTCTCCGCTGATCAGGACGGCCACCAGCTTTTGGGACTTTTTGTCACCGCGCGCACAGGACGGCGGAAGGATCTATTATTTTCCCATTTCGTCTGCAGTTGAGTTTTGGCGCGGAAGGTGAGAGATGAATTTGGTAGGTTCTCTGTCACCAGATCCCGCCCCTCAGCCGCAGCGACTCGTTCGACACAGCCAGTGGGCGGGGTTTGGGGGGTCTGAGGGAGAGGATGCGCGGGTTGTTTTCCCAATACCTGGGCGCTGATTGGGTGTAGGGGGAGGGTGGGAACGTGGAACTATTGCTCGAGATTTCGTGTCACATGACGTGTTCTACTTCCATGTTTCCAGGGGAAAGATTTTACTGTGACACCAGCTGTCACTTTACAATGGGAGACACGTGACTATGGAGATTCTGTGCTCATGACTCCCTCCCAGGACCCAGCCTGTGCCCCAGCAGTGCTGCCACCCCGCACTGACTGCTGCTACACCAGCTGCTACTGGTAACATCACCTCTGGGTGGTCACCTTCTTATAGAGGGGGCGTGGAGTGTAGGGTGGCCATAAGATCACCTCCAGGATGGTCACTTTCTAATAGAGGGGGAGTGGAGGGGGTCATAAGATCATCTCCAGGGTGGTCACCTTCTGATAGAGG
>CM070036.1:5890256-5900525 GCA_036250615.1 Ptychadena robeensis | reverse complement strand
GAGAGGAGGAGACAGGGAACAGAAAGGAGAGGAGATGGGGAAAATAGAGGGGATGATGAGAATAGAGGATAAAGAAAAGAAAGAGTAAAGGAAATAAGAGATGAAAGAGTTCAAATAAGGAAAGCTATGGAGAACAGATAAACAAAAAGGAAAAGAGGAGACACGAATTGGAGGAAAGGTAAAAGTGCAAAAGGTAAAGAAATAAGAATAAATAACGCAGAAGCAAGGCAGAGGAAAAGAGAAAAGCCTAGAAGTAGATTACATGCAAACGGAGAGAGGATGAAGTGGAGACAGGAGAAATGGAAGGAAAAAGATGTAAAGGGAAAGGACAACATCTTTCAAAATATAAGAAGGGATCTGCGATATACCGAAAGCTTGCTTCTCTTATGACTTTAGTTAGCCAATTAACGGTATCACTTGAACTCCAAACTTTTAAAATATAAAAACAAGAGACTGAAGTGACAACTCTACTCACCCTCACTACATAGTTGAATTTCCGGGCGTCCAAGATGGCGGTGGAGAAATCTAATCGGTTGAAAGCCTCACCGAGGGTGCAATATCCATGGCGCTGAAGGATCAAAAAGAAAACAATGACCCCACTAGAAAAAAATCCCCAGGAGACATAAAATGCCTTCAATTAAATGACCCTAAGGTATAGAAGCCTTATTGGTGCCTTTTAATATGAGGCCCGTACAATACAATTCTTGTTTCCTCATTAACATTTCTAGACGTGACATGTCATTAAGTTACCAACATGTAAGTCTACTTACCTCCTTGGTGCTTCCTTTGTGCACATAGATCCACTTTTCTTGGTAAATGTCTGTACAGAAAATGTAAAAGAAATATATTTAATATCGAGAGAAGAAATTTTAAATGTTTTATACATATGCAGCTTAGTTTGCATATACAACAAGGTGGAAGTATTCTAAACCAAAATGTTTCCAGGACTATATTTACCAAAGGTTAACATGTTTAGATGACCATGGTCCACTGACAGCCCATGAGTCCATGGGTGGATATTGTTTCTACAGCCTCAGTAGCCTATAGCTCATTATCTACTGTATCATCTCACAGTTCCTAACTTCTGTAGCATCCCTAAAAGCTCATGTAGCATGCCAATGTTAAGTAAATATCTACTGTACATGCTCATAGTCCCCTACTTCTCCTGTGGCATGTCTTTTGTACCTGACCATCTTCTTAAGCAAACTCATAGTCCACAACTGTTCCTGTAGGGAACATGAACACCTAAAGTGTAGTGTATTCATAGTCCCCAACTTCTCTGATAGCATGCCAATGGTACCAGACCATCTAGTGTAGCATATTCATAGTCCCCTGACTTCTCTTGTAGCATGTCAATGGTACCTATCTTCTATAGTATACTTAGTCCGCAACTTCTCCCATAGCATGCCAATGGTACCAGATCATCTAGTGTAGCATACTCATAGTCCCCGACTTCACTTGTAGCATGTCAATGGTACCTGACTATCTACTGAAGCATATTCATAGTCCCCAACTTCTCCTTTAGCGTGCCAATGGCACCTGACCATCTAGTGTAGCATACTCATAGTCCCCAAATTCTCATGTAGCATGGCAATGGTACCTGACATCTACTGTAATATACTTATATATTGTATATATGTATATACCAGATCATCTAGTGTAGCATACCCATAGTCCCGACTTCTCTTGTAGCATTGCAATGGTACCTGATTATCTACTGTAGAATACACATAGTCCCCAACTTCTCCTTTAGCATGCCAATGATACCTGACCAACCTACTTTAGCATACTCATAGTCCCCAAATTCTCATGTAGCATTGCAATGGTACCTGGCCATCTACTGTAGTATACGTAGTCCCCAACTTCTCCCATAGCATGCCAATGGTACCAGATTATCTAGTGTAGCATACTTATAGTCCCCAACTTCTCCTTTAGCATGCCAATGATACCTGACCAACCTACTTTAGCATACTCATAGTCCCCAAATTCTCATGTAGCATGGCAATGGTACCTGACCATCTACTGTGGTATACTTAGTCCCCAACTTCTCCTTAAGCATGCAAATTATAGCTGACCCCCTACTTTAGCATACTTAAAGTTTCCAACCTCTCCTGTTGCGTGCTCAGAATGTCTAACCAGTTCTTGACCAACTCCTGTACCATGCTTAGAGTACTTGGTCACATCTTGTAGCATGCCCTCATTGCCGGACTTTCGATCCTTTATTTAATAAAGTTTATTAAATGTATTTATTTTTAAATCTTTAAGTTTATTTAATTTTAAAACTAACATTGCCTAACATTAAACAATTGACTCATCACATACTTCTACCAATTCATAGTTTCTCTGCATGGCTTACATTGTGTCTTTGTGCTGTTATTAAGGAAATCCTTTTTCCTCTTCTTAGCAGCAATGTCATAATTTAGGTTGTTGAAGAGATTCTCTTTATTGTTCTCCACATTGAAATAGCTGGAAAGGACAGAAAACATCATTATAGATAGGAATGTATATCCAAGAAATGAAATATCCATATTTGCAGTAGTACAAGTTCAATCATTGTAAGGCCCACTGTCTACTGTCTGTACCTGTCATATTTGGAGAGCTTAACTGTTCTAATACAGACACTTATGAGAAAGATCTCTGGTCACAGCGATAAACCCTTCGTATCATATATTTTATTATTATTTTAGTTTTAGATTTTACTGTCAAGTCCATGTGGTGTGGTGCAAGGAGCTCATTGTCCACCTTCTAGAGTTGATATGGAGGGCCACAGGTGCGGCCCTCTGCATCACTAAAGGGCCGCACTTAACATCAATCCAGACCCTCCCCCGTTGACATATATCAGCAGGCGGTGGACCAGAACCCGACAGGCAGTCAAAAGCTGACAGCACACACACACCCCCCCCCTTCCTGCCACTGGGTGCAGCGCTCATATGTAGACCTGGTTTTCCCGATCAACATTGCCAATTTTACTGATGTAGGAGCCAAAGTTGATTAGGAAAGCTGGGTCAGTGTGTGACTACTTCACAGGTGAGTTGCTATGCCCAATGCAATAACAGTTAAGTGTTGGGGGCCACATGTGAAGGACCAAAGGGGGCCGGCAAGCAAAGCCCAAAGGGCCGCAGGTTGGGCACCTAGGTTCCAGACTTATTAAATCTGAATTGCATTGTGCAAACCCAAAATCAATGGTGCACATAGGAAATAACAGCCACTCCATGAATGAATATGACAGCTGGGACTAACCAATTGGAACAGTTCCAAATTCTAGAGCGCCTATAGAGTCCAAATTAGATAGAAAGTAATAAAAACATATAACAGGTGACCTTCTATCAGTTAGGACCAGTTGTAGGATGTGTTCAGGAAGGAGCAGGATTATGGAAAGGATTACAGGGTAACAATATATTGCTGTATGCAGACAAGTCAGGACATGCTATTGTATATCACCCCAGCAGCATACATAAAGAGTTCACTCTCAGCTCAAAAACTCTGGTAGAAGCATGTTGACTGTCCACACTGACTTATATATCCAAATGTTTTTAAACTTTTTGTGTCACTGACCCAAAGCTTTTGTGCAGATCAAGTTTTCTGACTTTCTATTGACTTCATTTTAGTTTCCTATAAAGTGATACTTGATTAATAGAAAAATATAGAAAAAAAATAGTGAGATGAAGGCCAGAGGATTTCTATTCTTTCTTTTCACTAACTGACTGTCATGGAATTGCAAAACCCCAGAACAAGTCATCATCATCAAAAAAAAAGTACCGTATTTTTTCGGGCTATAATTATCAGTATGGCCAGAAGATGGCGCTGCTGTCTGTTTGTTTACATTCCAGTGGAGTCCTGCTCTGGAATACGATGTTACCCCAAGCTGATAAAAATCACCTCCTCCCATTCCCACCAATCAGAGACAGAGTGCAGTGATAAACTGTCTACGCGTGCCAACAGAGAGGACTCATAAGTGGTGCTCTGGTACTCAAAAGGGGCCAAAACCTAGCTCTGTGTACCGGCATTATTGTTACACAGCTCATATGCGTACTAACAACTTGGAGGCGCACCATGTCTGGGCGGCCCCAGCTAAATGTTACATGTATACAATTTATGTCACTTGGATAACCGCAGGGAAATATGAATAACTATGAAAGGTTGCAGTAAGGGGGTGACATTGAGAATGTAAGTGAATAATCCCCCCAAGGAGAGAGTGGACTTCTAAGGGTGTTGGAGATCTGGGGGATGAAAGTCAGAGTAGGCATATGTAAGAGTAAAAACTGACAAGAGAAAAGCAGTGTGTGCCAGCTGGAATATGACTATTAAAGGTTGACATCTGGACTGCAGGTAGTCTCAGGGGTTAGTGAATAACCCAGAAAATCTTGGGGTTGCACTACTAAGGTATGAGATCTGGGGGCTCAAATGGTGTTGTAGTGTGAGAGTTACATTTGACCCAAAGCCAGCTGGTGACCTGTGGATGGAGACAGCTAATCGGAGGATCAATCAGGAATAGGGAGGTCCATCTGCAGCAGAATCTACCATGCAGGAGGCTGATGCAGAAGACAGTGAGGGAGACAGTGAGGAAGACCACCCTACATATGGGGTGAGTACCAAACACCAACTCCTGATACTCATCTGAGGAGCTCACTAAAAAAGTTATGGGCACCCCTGATTATAGTATTAGGGATTTTTTTTTCAAAGAAAGATCTGGCTACATGTTCTCTTTAAGAGACAAGCTAAGTTCCTCCAAGTCACCAACTTTTATTATTTAGACCAGACAATCCAATGAACAAAGCAGGGAGAGGTCAATGTCACGCTATATATTTAGGACAGAAGTATGTGGTCTGTCTGGTGTTTTCCTCCAAGCGCAGTTAATGTTTACCTGTCACGTCTCCTCCATTAACAGACGTCACAGCCAATACAAACAAGACCCATGGATGTGTGCAGAGAGTAGTTAATCACAGAGCAGCATGTTCTCAATGTTATTCGGGGTCAGGCTGATGAACTGTTTGTCTGTTATGTAAAATATTGCTCAACAATAGCTTACATAATACACCGAACTACGAGCAATATGCCAGCGCTAGCGGACTGAAAGGGCTTCACATTTGTGGCATAATGCGCCCTCTGTAATGGTGACCCTTTCAGCAGAGCACCGATGCCTGGCTGCCATCCCGGTCAATGACAGGGTTTGTCCACCCCTGGGGGGTTACTGGGCCGAAACAGGTGACGTAAAGGATGAATAGCCCAGGTGAGTCACACAACAAACAGAATTAACAATGACAGTATCAGTGAATGGCACGGGTTCATTGACTTGGCAAGGTCATCGTGCCGGAAAGATGAGAATGATGAGAGCGCCAATTCATTAGGGAGCACAAGGTACCATTACAAAGAACTCTTTGGATCCATGGCCTCCATTGCAAGGGCTCAATGGGTTATGGAAATTAAAGCGTAGGTCGAAAATAGAATGGGGAAGGGTTAAAATCCAATTTGCCCCTAGGAATTAAACAAACAGGTGAATCTTAGTGCCACACCATCAATAAAGTTAAGAGAACACAGGTTTATTGTTATTACAGGATGGGTTTTCACAGCACTTCTTATGATTCAAACATGAAAATTAGTTTCCATTTAAAAGGTCATCGTGACGGAAAGATGAGAATGATGAAAGTGACAACGATGATCCAGTAGGGAGCTCAAGGTACTATAACAAAAAACTCTGGATCCACAGCCTCCATTTCAAGGGCTCAATGGGTTGGGGAAAAAAAGTGTTTGTCTATAATAGAATGGGGAAGGGTTAAAACCCAATTTAATTACAGAGACTCACCATTATTTACTGTCCTGCAATGTTTTCTGGGCAGAAACTAAAATTTGTCTCAAATCTTTGTCCCAGAACTTCTGGATAATTTTTAATAGATGTATGCAGCCCATTATTCACAATATATAGCGGGATTTTTATAAGCAGAGGTACCTAATTTTATCTACAAGTAAAAAAGTATTGACTCGAGTATAATCCGAAGGTGGGAAATGCAAAGTCAATTAGTGGAGTTTTCTAAATGAGAAAAATATAGAGAAAGTACCATTGCCCCTAGGAATTAATCAAACAGGGGAACCTTAGTGCCAGGTACATAAAGGTAACAGAACACAGGTTTAATGTTATTACAGGAAGGGGTTTCACAGCACTTCTTATGATTCAAACATGAAAATAAGTTTCCATTTATAAAGTCTTTCTTAATATTATTGGGACCAATACATGGAATGGAAATGGAAACTTATTTAATGTTTCAACCAAAAGTAGTGGAGTTTTCCATCTTCTCCAGTATAAATTATCAAATAGTCCACTAGATGGCGCTGATGTGACATTTCACCAGCCGATGTTGGAAACACATGGAGCATTCACAGAGGCTGCTGACGCCTGCCAACCAGTCCCCACCTAACAACCAGACAGGTTAGTGGGACCCCGACCTTTGACTCGAGCATAAGCTGAGGTGGGGCTTTTTCAGCAAATTTTGGGGCTAAAAGACTCTTATACTTGAGCATATACTGTATATATAATGAGATCAACAGTAATATAAAATCCTGAAACAACTGCAAAGGTATGTTATTCCTGGAGATCAGCTTTAAACTTTACCAATTTACAGGAACATATAGAACAATAGTTATGTGCAGCATAGGAAATGATTAATATTGCTAATTTTTGGCCTAATATTTGTAAAATTCATAAATTCGACTGATCTCCAGTCTTTATTACCTTTATTGCGATAATTAGCACTTGTACATGCGCATATTGCGAACACGATGCATTGCCAAGAATCTCGAATATTTGAGATTATGAAGATTTAGCGCTATATTCAAGGTCTTCGCGAATTCTCAAAGTGCCGATATTCGCAATAAAAATTTGGATTCAAATATTCGCACTAACACTATAGAACAATATAGAACCATTTAGATAAACTTAAAATGTATTATTTATAATGCAAACTGTAAATGCCCTGTGTTGTCACTCAAATGCCACCTCTTGTTTAAATTTCTCTTAAACACAGCAACAGTCCGACGGTAAACCTGTGGTTGTTTCATGAATGTTCTGGACTATTTAAAGCGAATGGAAACTTTTCAGTGACGACCGTATTGTTTTTCACAACAGGCCATCAGTAATGCAGAGGAGGAAGAGGCTTTCACAATGGAGAGCTTTAGGTCTGCGTTATACTTTTAGAGTCTATAAATAACGTCTCGTTTTCCAGAATGTCACACAAACCACAAGAGGACTAGAGGGGATTTAATTTGTTTGGCTGTAGGGGGGGGGGGGTTATGTGGGGTACCACTGTCCAGGGGTCTAGGACAGATGTAGGCAAACTAAGGCCCAAGGGCCAAAACCGGCCCTGTAGTCTTGTAAGCGTATACGCTTAGCGTAGGGGTCCCGACGTATAATGGAAACAAGCCCTTAGGACCCCTATGCCGTATGGCCCTTGCAGGCTCTTGGTCCGGCCCATATGCCACATCTAAAAACTCATTGCGGCCCACAAGTCAAAAAGTTTGCCCACCCCTGGCCTAGGAGGAAGGGGTCCCCATTATGATCATTCCACCAGCTGTGAAAGATAAGGAAGAATAAGGATGGGGGGCACTGGTTCGTCATGCGCGAGTAGGTTATGAATGCTGACACATTAAAAAGAGCCCAAGAGACAACCCATCCTTACCCAACATGTTTCTGCTTTATCTCAAAAATTTCTTTTATAGTTGGGATTAAAGTAGGTAAATATAAAAATACCACAATGTTAGCCAGCTACTTAACAGAACGGAGGGGAGATAAACCTCCCCATACTGGAAGTGACAGCCATTACTTACTTCACTTCCTGTATTTGTAACATGGAAGTTTCACTCCAACTTGACACTTCCACGTTCAAAATTCCGGGAATTACGTCACATCACTTCCTGTCAGTTTTCCCTTATTCAACAAGGGAAAACTTGACAGGTATGGTCTATTGTTACATTTTATACAAATCCTATTAAAACGTATCCGAAGAAATTCAATTGGAAGTCAAGTGCACCTGTCACTAGGGGAGGCCAGTGTTGTACTGTAAACATGACCCCTAAGGGCAATAGGGCGGGTATTTGTCCCTAAGGTATTTTTTCTCCACAACTGATGCCATAAGTCCTATTAACATAAGCACTTAAATTCTTGCTTAAATCCAATTTACAGAGTCCCCTGCATCATATAATCCAGGGGGTCAAACTCAAATACACAGGGGGCCAAAATTAAAAGTTGGACAAGGTCACTGGAAATCTGGAAGCGTAATTCTATAACACATGTGACACATGTCAACTTAATCATATATGTGCCATTCATTTAAAAAAAATTAAAGGGCCAAATATAAGTACACCACAGGCTAGTTTTGGCCCCTCCGGCCTGTGTTTGACAAACCTCCATTAGGCCATGTTGGAGGCCTGGTAATAATGGGGCACTTTATTATCCCATGTAGCAACCAAAGTAGTTATAAAAATGAGATCAGAGCAAATATATTTTTGCTTTGGGCAAGGACGAAGCTTTTGGATAACCTCCTGTGCCTTCTTCCTGAGTTATCCTGGGGCGAGCTCCTGAGCTGAACTCACACCAAGATAACTCACCTGTCCACCGAATTCCCTTCTAAGCCAATGCTTTCGCGTCCGCCCCGATTACACCAGGTATGACGCTGGAGGGGTGGAGGTGGCGCCATTGTTTAATTGGGGGTCATTGCTTTTTTAGAGCACACCTCCCGCTTAGTTCGATAAGGTTTTAAAAGTTAACACTCTTCAAAAAAGTTTAAATATGGGGAAAGTTCAAAAAGTTTAAGACATGTTCCCATCTTTGCAGTATAAAACAGAAAAAACAAGGCTGGAGGTAACATGTTGAACTGGCGAATTGCTGTGCGTCAACGTGATCGTTAATCAGGGTCGGATCCCCTTTAATGCCTGCTGTAGCGGCGACGCACACACACACAAAGCTCTTATGAGATTCTGAGTACACAGTACAGTAACAGCTGCCAAAAGATTCTGGGCAATGTCATCCAGACAGAGATCTGTTCTGAGCCTTGCCATAATCCGGGCTCTCCGCCAGGCCCCAAGCCCAGCACCCTCTGCCGGAGGGAACATGGCGCTGCCGCTGGTCACATGCTTTCCATAAGAGAAACAAAAATAACACAGCGTTCCAGAGCCAGCTCGGATCACACACAGGCAACAGGGCACTGCGTGTCTAGAAAGCTCCATGAGCCAGGCCGTGTTTACAATCTATGGTGACACAGGAAGCGGGAAAATGCTGCCTCACGGCCTGGTCTGTGTGAGGGGACATGAGGGGACACACAGGCCTAGGCCATAACAACGCAAAACCTTCCCTCGCACCGCTGCATTATCACTGTATAGATAACGCAGGAAAGCAGAATCTTCTACATTATTTATCACCACAATCACTAATGAGGACATGGTAACCCATAGCAACCGGGGTCACCTTCCATCACTACGGACCGGCTATGGGTCCCAACGCTGATATATGTTATACATTATATTTATTTGGTAATATACTTTCAATATTTATAAATTATCATTACATATTTTATCTTATCATGAACAAGGGATCTGAGGCATCCTGAAAGCCTGCTTCTGTAATGACTTCTCTAGAAGGGATCAATTAACTCCAAACTTTCTGTATTCATCGATGGCTAACACGCTAAAACGCTCTATTACTTATAATACACTCAAAGCTAATCAGGATTTGAATATATTTCAGCTTTTAGTCACTAGATGTGGTAGCTTCCATTTCCCCTTTCATTTTCACTCCTAGTGACTCTGCCAGTAGTTTCTCTCCCAGAGTGACGACACTCAATGTACTTTATAGAAGAGCAGAGTTGTTCAGAACTACATAAACCTCTCCCTATATTTCACCCTTAGTGACCCTGCCAGTACTTTCTGTCCCAGAGTGACAACACGCTGTATTTCATCTATAGAAGAGCAGAGTTGTAACTGTAGTTCAGGACTACATACACATCTCCCTATATTTCACCCTAGTGGCCCTTCCAGTAGTTTCTATCCCAGAGTGACAACACTCACTGTTCTTTATCTATAGAAGAGCAGAATTGTCACTCGAGTTCAGGACTACATACATATCTCCCTATATTTCACCCCTAGTGACCCTTCCAGTAGTTTCTATCCCTGAGTGACACCACTCACTGTACTTCATCTATAGAGAAGCAGAGTTGTCACTCGAGTTCAGGACTACATACACCTCTCCCTATATTTCACCCCTAGTGACCCTGCCAAAACTTT
>CM070036.1:5862707-5873573 GCA_036250615.1 Ptychadena robeensis | reverse complement strand
CCCCCCCCCCCACTTGTGAATGGTACAGTCTTAAGTCTGCAGCATCTCCCCTGGATCCCTGGCTACACACATCTGTGCACCCTTGGCATGCTTTTACTTGTGGGTGGAGATTAACTTCCTGGGTGTTTCGCACGTGGCACACATTTAAAAAGTTATTTTTAGATTTCCTACCCGCCCGGAGGTACGTGTACTCTGGAGTTGTGCTAGGAAAAGGCGACACCCCCTCCATTACATGGAGGTCTATGGTGCCACCTACCTATGGTGCCGCCTAGCCCCGCCCCCTTTGTGTCACTGGTGATGCGATCGGGGGCAGACCCGGAAGCAGACAGGCAAGTTTCTTTTGCGTTAACTCGGACTGAGTTTCATGATGCCCAGGAGGTTAATGCTTGCAGTGTGCTTGGGGCTTAGCAAAGTTAAGCTGGGCATACACACGGCGACCATCGCCGACATCTGCCGCCGATTTCTTCCGGGATTGTAAACGTGATGACGTGCGGCCGCTTCATTGTAGCTTATGGCATCGGCTCCCATCGGCTCGCGCCGGCCAGAGATTTTCCGACATGTCGGATCTCTGGCTGGCCGAGAAGTGGGGCGACAGGGGTCTGTCGCCCCATGTGGGCACATGCCGATAAGCGGCCGATTTTTAACCTGACTGACGGCGTGAGCGCGCACGCCCGTCGGCCAGGTTAAAAATCAGCCGCTTATCGGCATGTGTATGGCCAGCTTTAGGTTTAAACACTTCAGCTTAATAGTATGTGATTGCTCTATGCCTACTCTCTATATATACATCTATATCTGTACAACATTGCCCCTCAATTTGACAACCATATTCATCAAAACACGGCATATATGCCATTATGGGGTGACACCACCAACCAATCACTCCTTCCAAATGTAAATAGCTTCTCATGGGTAAGTTGTAAGATTGTAAAATGTGTCTCTCCATAAGTTGATCAGTGTGTTCAGAGAATGGGTACTGATAGTGTATAGACAAATGGTAACGTGTCATCACTGCACTCTGTGCTAATACTAAGACCTCCCTCCTGGTACTGACCTTTTGGCTTGGCTGGAGGGATTGGAAAATATCTCAGCCTGGGATGTTATTCTATAGCTCACAAGAAGTTCCAGATTAAAAAAAGTTTAATTATTGAATATTATTTTTAAAAAGTTGAAGTTGCACAAACAAAGGGGGTTTCCCTTCCTCCCAGGGTAGTCCTCTTGTAGGGTTCATAGACACCTGGGAACATGTCCACATAATGTCCCCTAATTTATTTGGGCTGAAGGTGATATAAAGCCAATGCACTCTAGTCTGTATCTCTCACTATATTTAAGACGGCACATGTGTTCCTTGTGACCGTAACGGTCTGTGCAGAGCCGTAAGCGGTGGGCATTGCAAAAACTGTTTTGGAGAAAGGAGAGGATGGTGCAACTTCAGGAGATGGGCAGGAGCAGGTGGTGATACTGAGGTCAAAGCCCGGTGACGAGAGGAACATCTGAACCTTCTATTCTACTGAGGGGCCAAACTAAATATTATCATACTGGTGTTATGAACTGGTGCTGCTGCTGGGCTAATGAACCACCATAGTGACCTTTACAGCTTCCATATATTCTACCTTGGTTCCTTACAGTAAGGGCAAGAGTATTAAACTTGAAATAAGCCCAAATGAAAAAAGGGGAGACACCATTTTACTGCCAGAGGAGGGGAGATACCATTTTACTCCCAGAGGAGGGGAGACACCATTTCACTCCCAGAGGAGGGGAGACACCATTTTACTGCCAGAGGAGGGAAGATACCTGTATTCTATAGGCAGGTCATGTAAGGTCATGCTCAGCTCATGTCGCCATACATCTTCCTAGGATAAATGTTTAATGTATCTAATCCCACAAGAATCTGACTTTACATTTCCAGACATGCGACACACTGCTTCCCCACTTTTGCTGAGGACGCTTGAACCTAATAAATTATCTCTTTTCAAACCTGAACTCAAAGGAGAGGATGGTGTAACTTCAGGAGATGGGCAGGAGCAGGTGGTGATACTGAGGTCAAAGCCCGGTGATGAGAGGAACATCTGAACCTTCTATTCTACTGAGGGGCCAAACTAAATATTATCATACTGGTGTTATGAACTGGTGCTGCTGCTGGGCTAATGAACCACCATAGTGACCTTTACAGCTTCCATATATTCTACCTTGGTTCCTTACAGTAAGGGCAAGAGTATTAAACTTGAAATAAGCCCAAATGTTCTATGTTTACTTTTTGGAAGATCTGCATCTACCTCCTGGACTGAGATATCAGATTAGATGCCGGTGCATGGTTGTCTTCCGCACCACACATCAGCTCTTGGCCATACCCTCTTACCATGCGCCATGTTCAATTGTTGCAATGTTCCAGTCTGGTTAACAAATAGGAGACTAAGGCTGCCCACACAAGGCAGTGAACCCTTGAGCGCAATCGTTTAAGCGTTCATCGATTGTATGGTGAAACAATGCGCACCACTTTGCGCAATGGATTCCTGTTCGATAATTTGGATGGTGACCCTATTGGCTCCCTGTTGAATGGACCTTTTTGGAGTTGGGATCGACTGATTCTGCTCGAAGGGCGCACAGTGATTGGTTGTTTGGGAATAATTTGAAAAGTTGATTAATTGATCCCACTCGAAGAAAGGTTTTTTTTGTTTGGTTCTCAAACAATCGCGCCCCTGAGATTGAACCTCCAGTGGTTGATTGTGCCATCGCCACTAAACCATTTGAGCACGCCTTAGTCCAATATATATTTTTTGTACTAAACTGCAGTATTGTATTCCCATTTATCAGTATGCATTGTGTATTTTCTCCATAGGATCATGTAATTTTTGTTGGTATGTTGAAAGTCCCGAAAGATTTTTATCTGCCACACTTGCCCTGCAATGCACTCGAGCAACCTTGATGCTATCTGGGCCAAAGGTTGTTAATCGTCATCCATCACAACCTAGGCAGCTGCTTCATGAATGAACACGCCGTGCGCTTGGCGTATCTATAAATATATACGAAGAGAACGTTAATTAGTCTTCCAGCAGTCTGCGGTGACTTGCATGTTGGAGTGTCGTGCCATTTAGTCCAGAATGATTCTATCAGAATTCTGATGTACCATGCTACTTACTGTAGGTGCACATCACAAACACATCACAATCACATCACAAAGAAGAACTCCATAAAGGTCACCAACTCACAAGTCTGTCAAGGTTCTCCTTCATCCTGGAAGAGTGAGCCAAAGTTATGCTAGCCATACACATGGCGACTTACCCCAACATCTGCCGCCGATATCTTTCCGGGAGGCTAACGTGATGACGTCATCACGTTTAGCCTCCCATTGCATTCTGGGGCCCTTCAATCGGCTGGGCACCCTTTGTGTGCCGGCCATAAGCTGCAATGAAGCCGGCCGACCGAGATCTCGGATCTCTGGCCGGCCGAGAAGTGTGTGGGCACATGCCGATTAGCGGCCGATTTTTAACCTGACCGACGGCGAGAGCGCGCACGCCCGTCGGTCAGATTAAAATCTGGCCGTTTATCGGCATGTGTATGGAATTTCCATTAGACAGTCCAACAACTATGTAGTGCTGGGTCCTCCCTGATAGAACACAGTGATTGGAAGGTATATATCACTGCTATGTAGTGCTGGGTCCTCCCTGATAGAATACATAGTGATTGGAAGGTATATATCACTGCTATGTAGTGCTGGGTCCTCCCTGATAGAATACATAGTGATTGGAAGGTATATATCTCTGCTATGTAGTGCTGAGTCCTCCCTGATAGAATACATAGTGATTGGAAGGTATATATCACTGCTATGTAGTGCCGGGTCCTCCCTGATAGAATACATAGTGATTGGAAGGTATATATAGGAAGGTATATACTGCCATCCAGCGATCTAATGGTAACATTACGTTTTTTTGGTCTAACAGGTTAACTACTAATTAATTAACATTTAATATGGAAATTAGTTTGATGCAATTGGACAATCCAAATGCTTTCAGGGTGTGTCTGTTAGGTTAAGTTTTCCCAAAAAAGGAAGTATGGGGATACTAAAAAAAAAAATCCAGCCATCGCAATCCAAGGGGAGATCCTGCCACTAATATACCAAAGAAAGTTCCAGCCAGCACAACCAGGGGGATCCAGCCATTGAAACGCAAGGTCTCATTGCCCAATATCTTGGTAAAGTATATGTTTTATATTATATTTCTCAACAAGCTGGTGTGATACTTAGAAGTTCTCTGCTTATTTGCAGAGGTTAAAGCTAGTTTTATCTATGATTTGTGAGACCTCTTGGTGAAATGCATACATCAACCAGGCTACTTCCATAGATTTGTAGCAAAACTCTGGCACTTTGCCATTAGTCTGTATCACAACCATAGCTTGTTACCTTGGAGAAATAATTGCCTTTATCTGAAATGTTGGCATAGATCTAAGCTTTATGTGTCCCCTGTGTATGTGTGATCTGTAAATAACTGAGAGTTTTAATGCCTCACCTACATGCAGCCATGACACCATATACTATATGTTGAGTTAATTACATGTGGATGTTGTCATTCTGCTCTCTGACTTGCTGGTCATATATATCTTGCGGTATTATCTTTTATTATATGTGTATATATCTCTGTGTATGCTAAATAAATGTATATTTTGTGTGATTATTCCCACTCTGTTTTGTTGATTGCACAACCTAAATCATGTTCACTATATCTGAATTCTGAGGTGAAAATATTGTCCATCTCAGGAACAATTCTTAAGCCGGCCATAGACGTCCTGATCTATGGCCGACATTTAGCAGACTCTTCACAGCGTCACCACGCTGTGAGCAGTCTGCTGCAGAACGGACAGGAATCCTGTGTGTTCCACTAACACACGGGACTCCTGTCAGACTGTAGCCAATTAACTCGGAGGGGGTGGAGACTCCCCCTCCGAGTTAACAGCCTGCAGCACAGTCGGGCAGAAAAAAACCAGCAGGACGGATCCGTGTGCGATCCGACCTGCCAGCTTTTTTCTACAAAACTCAAGGTGGGCTCCCTCATAGTTGCACATGCAACCTTTATGTGCTCGGCGGGAGCGTGCACGCAGGTTGGTCTGCTACAACTATGGCCGGGAATCGGCCCGTCTATGGGGGGCTTTATGATTCCTAAAGGTTATAAAGCTGTTGCTAACATAAGCCTGACACAACCTTTAGAGAACCCCTGTGATGGCTGATGGGATGAAATATAACTCACACATTTATTTAAAAAAAGAACAAATAACACAAGGAACTGTTTATAAAGAACAATTCTAATGAAATTTGGAAGTCTGTACTCTGCCCGCTTCTGCCATATTAGTGAAGGATTCGTCTGCTAGCTGGAGTTCTGGAATTCTGAAATATTTCCAGCTTTATGGTAAAAAAAAAAAGGTGACTGCGTCTGCCAAAGCTGGGATTACCACGGTGAACTTGGAACAGGAAAGAGAAGCTTTATAACAAGTGATTATGTTCTCCCGGATCACGGTGCTGTACTTCATATTTAGGAGATATGGCAATGTCAGCTCTGTCCATTTATTTCTGAGGTTTACAAATATCTGCCATGAAACTCAGTTCTGTTGGGTGAAGTAGAAGTTCAAATCTTTGTATGCTTTGAGTTTATCTTCCCTTCTCTTCCCTGTGACCCATGGTCAGCATTAAAGTGGTGCAGGGGTGCGGCCCGCACTGGGTGACGCCTGCATCAGTATATCAGTATTCATTTCCCCACCTAATTTGCTTTCAGAATTTCCCTGTGGTAAATTACTATCTGTGCATCCTCAGCTTGCCTTTAGATGTGAATGCTATAAATTGGTGGAGGTCTGGCCCAGGATAGCAGTGCTTCTCACCTGCATATTGTACAGACATTGGTGACAGTCCTGCATTGGGTCACTCAGACACTTTCCATGACATTTTTCTCTCCCTTGGTCATGTCTTTCTGCACATTCCTGCACATCCCCCCTGTGTTAAGCGCAGTGCTTGGCGGGGGTCCCGACAGATCACATACATTTTACCAGCCTGGCCCATACTCTGTTCTCATGGCGTTGGGGGGCCGATCCGCCAATGCAGGGGTTAATTGATCGTGCTGGAAGTGATGTCGTGGAGTGTCACTTCCGGTATTTTAAATGCGGGAGTGACACTCCGCACCGGCACTTCCAGGTCCCAAATACAGGAAGTGACAATTTGCGATGTCACTTCCAGGGTCGAGGATCTAAAAAGGTTGAGAACCACTGACCTAAACCATCAATTATCCTTTGTGGTGGGATGTGGGATCCATGTTGCTTGTATTGGTGGTCGGGGCTGATATTAAATAAAGGGCCAAAAACAGTTTTATAGACATTTTACAAGAGATGATCATTGAAATAATTGTAATGACAATCCGTTATATAACAAAGTGTTGGCAGTCATGGCACCTCCTGGGTGATGGATGGCAGAGCGCAGTCACCCTGTACGACATGTTTAGCAGCGTGACGCGCAGATCAGTAATGTTTATTGGAGTTGTCAGCCTGTGAACTCGCTGATCAGGAGTTATGCAACAGCCTGGCGCTGAATTTGAGGGTTTGGGACGTAAAGTAAACCTTTTATGTTGCTGCTGGCTTTTATTTCGGGGTAAGAATGACAAGAGGCATCCAGGGAAAGTCTCACAACATGAAATACTGGGCAGATACGAGCTGATGGAACGGGATAACAAAGCTGATTTATTTCAAAGTGTGGATACAGACACAGGGAAGATTACAGCAGAATCCACACACACAGCAGACATTTACATTTACCATATATCTGTCCTGGTATCAGCCGTATGTAGTCCTGGTACAGCAGGGCTTAGAAAAGGGAGGGAAGAAGAAGTGGAAGGAGCATATTTTGTCTACTGGACTGCAAAAATTATTTAAAAAGACAAGATGGCAAAGTGACACAGAGATGAGCTTAATATTGTGCAATGGTCACAGCCACAAACCCATGGTTCCCCTCATATAGTGGCTTATATAATATGCTGCAAGCAAGGTGGGATTGTGTGGCAATGTTGTACTGATATATATATACACAGCAGGGGCAGAGGCCAATCACATACTAGGCTGAAGTATTTTACTTACCTTCCTCAGCCTGGACACATTGCAAACATTAATTTACCCCATGACTAAAGGGATGCCAAGGATGCACGTTTATGTGTAGTCAGCAATGCAGTGGATGTGCAGGAATCATAAAACGCTGTGGAGACATAGCCTTACAGGGGTCATTAGTGTTAGAGTTACAGGGGTCATTAGTGTTAGAGTTACAGGGGTCATTAGTGTAAAGCCTGCCATACACACACCGATTAGCGGCCGATTTTGCCGCTGACCGATGGGCGTGCGTGCTCGTGCCGTCGGCAAAATCGGCCGCCAATCGGTGTGTACCCACATGGGGTGACAGATCCCTGTCGCCCCACAGCTTGGCCGGCCAGAGAACGGACATGTCCGATGTTCTTTGGCCGATGCCAGCCGATGCTGTTACTTTGAATGAAGACCGGCGTCTTCATTGAAGGTAACAGCCGGCACACAAAGGGTGCCCACCGATGAGGTCAGCCCGGGAATGCAGCGTGATGACGTCATCACGCTGCATTCCAGAGCTCATCCGGACTAGTCTGTCGGCTCCCAACTTGGTGGGTGTATGGCAGGCTTTAGAGTTACAGGGGTCATTAAGTGTTGGGGTGACAGGGAGGGGTTAATGTCCCGGTTATATAGAAGGTTAGATTCCCAGCTTCCAGGGGGTCTTTATAAATGATCAGGAATGGTCAGACTGGTGATTTCTGGTCACAATTTTCACATTTACAGGAAAGTGAGTGTTGTGTCTGTGGTCAGCGCTCGCTCGGGGAGAGAACAGAGAAGTGTATCTGTGAGCAGATCTCCTTCCAGCTCCTCGGAGAACGGGGCTGTGTGTTTGGAAATCTTTGGAAGAAACCGTTCTAGGAAGGAGTCCAACTCCTTAATCTGCCTTCATAATAAATCTCACTTCTTAAACAATATAAGCAAAAGAGCCGACTCCTCTCCAGGAAGAAGAAGGAAAACAACCTCATGGGGGAAAAATAGGATGGAGAATTGTCAGCGTCAGGCTGGTACTTGTGGTTACCCTGGATCGGCCATATTGAGGGGAGATATTTGAATCCCCAATAACTACGCTCTCATGAGATATGGTAATGTAATTCCAGAAGGATGGAAATGTAGTCCACCATCAGAAATTTTGGGGCCCCATACTAAAGGGAGGTCCCCCTCTACCGGCCTGACAGCGGCCCTGTTGCCTATCTCTGATCTTCTGATGTTTTCCCCCATTATCCATTCACCATGCCTTAGGGCCCCCATACACCTTTCTCTGTCAGATTTCCTTTAGATCTTCTTTTGATTTACCAAAACCATGTAATATAAGGGACTTTCTAAACAATCAAGTCTACCTGTGTTCATTGGCAGAGGACCCTATACTACATAGTTGTTGGTAGATCTAAAGGATATCTGACAGAGAGATCTAAAGGTGTATGGCCAGCTTTATTCTTCAAGTCCCCATACACCTTACAATCTTACCATTCAATTTCTATACAATCAACTTTTGTTCTACCAAAACCATGTAATATGAGGAGCTTTCTAACCCTTCCAATCACAATGTATTCTATCAGGGAGGACCCAGCACTACATAGCAGTGATATATACCTTCCAATCACTATGTATTCTATCAGGGAGGACCTGTCACTACATAGCAGTGATATATACCTTCCAATCACTCCAATCACTATGTATTCTATCAGGGAGGACACGGCACTACATAGCAGTGATATATACCTTCAAATCACTATGTATTCTATCAGGGAGGACCTGGCACTACATAGCAGTGATATATACCTTCCAATCACTATGTATTCTATCAGGGAGGACCCGGCACTACATAGCAGTGATATATACCTTCCAATCACTATGTATTCTATCAGGGAGGACCTGGCACTACATAGTTGTTGGTAGATCTAAAGGAAAAATATGGAGTGATCTAAAGGTGTATGGGTGACACTTTGTCTTTGAATGGAGGAGACCATCTTGGGGATTTGCTTCCTCATGGCAGGACCTCCAGTAAGGAGAGCAGTGAGCGCAGTGTCTCACGGTAGATACACAAATATAAGATTGTAGAACATAAAGACTATAGTCTATGAAGACAGTAAAGCTGTCCATATACGGCGCAATCTTTTGATCGATTTGCAGTGCTCAATCGTTCAGGAATCAAATGCAGTCCACCTTGAGCGATCGATCGTGAGTCAAGAAAATATGATCGAACAGGGACTCAACATGTTGGTAAATCCCTGTTCGATGGCTGAAGGGTCCCCTGGGTCTGTGTGAGAATTGCGCTGTCAGCCAGAAAGAGAGATCTGCGCAACTCTCCCTGCGGTCATTTTTCTTTTCCCTCTGTTAATTACACACAGTCCACACACTCTCCCCTACCACTGCCAGCCAATCAGAAGCCTGAGAGTGGAAGAAGCAGGAAGACAACCATGGGGGAACTTGCTGAAGACAGTAAGCAGAGTTATGTGTGTCTCTCTGTGTCTCTATGTGAATGATGAATGTTTCTGTAATACAAATGCAGCTAGCTAGCAGTGTGAAATGACCCTCAATCTAAAGCTGAAGCATTTGAATGGGAGGCTTGATAATGTTTCTATTTTGAAAAGGGGGGAGTGCAAGGAAAGTTTAGTAACCACTGGTCTACAACAAATAATAATAAATCTTATCAATGATACAAAGATGGGGGAAAAGAGATAGGAATGTCTACATTGCCAAATGCAAAGCAACAAGCTACACTCAGCACTGGCAGGGTTCAAACACGGAATTAGACAAACTTGTATGATCTGGTGTGCCTGGGTAAATCAAAATTCTTGGGTGTGTAGTGTGTTCCCCAGAGATGGTAAATGAGATGCTGAAATTTGGACATTAGCATGCAAATTGTATGCAGACTGAAACCAGGGGTGGCTCCAGCCATTTTTTTTTGAAGGTGCTACCTGGGTGCTAGGAGAGCTTGCCCTCCCAAAAAATGTGATTTCCATGTACAACATGGGTGCTGGACGAGGATTTTGGGGGTGCTAAGCACACCCAAGCACCCCTCTGGCGCCGCCACTGACTGAAACTGAGCCTATCATGAAGCGCAACTGTTGATTGGCTCTGTTTAAGTTTGCATATAATTTGCATGCTAATGTCAACATTTAATCATCTCATTGACCATCTCTTGTGTACAACTTCAGACAGGCCTGGAGCTATGTAATAGAATGGAGTGAGCATAAGGCCTACATGACAGGGATGCTTAGGGGACAGAGTATCAGGGGCGATTTACAGGTTAGTTTTAGTAACAGTTTTATTGGGAGGAGATATTTACCTACCGGATTGGAGGACAACAAAATAGGAGGGGTTGTAGCTAGGAAAGTAGGGTCCCTACTCACTCCAGTCACCATTAGCAGAGGGTCTTCAGAGGAGAGTTGATTCCCACCCACCCTATTCAAGCTTGAGGTTTAGAAGTGTCAGAGGTCAGAATGGGTATAAATTACATTGATAGGTTTGCTGCGATTTGCTTTCAGACGTCATAGCACATTGGCTGGTTTCCTGGTCTTTGAAGGAGAGCAGTTTGAGAAAAAGGTTGGTGAAAACAGCTGACGACGGTATAAAAGTAGGTAAGATGGAACTGACCAACTTTTGGGGGCGATCTCAGTGGGCCTTAAGGCCCCCATACACCATACAATCTTTCTATACAATTTCTGTACAATCAACTTTTGTTCTACCAAAACTATGTAACATAAAGACCTTTCTAATCCTTCCAATCACTATGTATTCTATCAGTGAGGACCCGGCACTACATAG
>CM070036.1:5822321-5844144 GCA_036250615.1 Ptychadena robeensis | reverse complement strand
CCCCCCCCCCCCAGCTTCAGGAGGAGTAGAAGCAGATGAGTGTTTTTTTTCTAGCAACCCCCCAACAACAATTAACCCTGGGGGGGCCCAGATTTCTGACAGCGGCACTGTCTAGCGCTGACACCATTGGTGGGGCGTCTAACTCTATCTAAGGAGGGATGGTGCCTTACTCTCCCCTCTAAAGGTGGTCATTCCTGAGTTATCGATACCGGAGTTATCAATTGTTCAGGTAATCGATTGTGGTCACCCTTTATTCGAGTGGGATCAATTGATCAAACAGGGAACCAACATATTGGTAAATCCCTGTTCGATTGCCATTGCAAGAACCTGGAAAAACATCCTAAGTCAATTGTGCAAATTGGTGCATTGATGGTGCCTTTATTTTCCATTTAATCGGCGAACGCTCTAGCGCTGCATGATGAAGTAATCAGGCAGTGCTTGAGTGTTTTTAACGATTGAACAAACATCGACCCCTGTAGGCCCACCTAAACTTCCTGCACATTATCAAACTAGGAGGGGACAGAACACTTGTTGTATAGTGCTGAAATTGGACTTCTGGTATTTGGAACGCGGAAATGACACTTCACCACGGCATTTCTACATTCCAAATACTGAAAGTTACACTCTGTGATGCCAATTCCTGTAAGTTTTCTATGTTTACCTTTTTAAATAGGGGTAAACTTGGTAAAAATGAGCTCACACTATAGGGACAAAAATGTGATTGTCCTTTGTCACTCTGTCCCTAAGATGAGGTTATGCAGTGACAAGGAAGAAACCTGATCGCTGGAAGCCCAGTGACAGTCATGTAAATATGTTATCACCGTCTGTATATGAAATGATGGAGTTTCTTTTTCCTCATTAAAATCCATTACATAACTCCATCTAGTGGTCACTCGTGATACTGCATTCCATAAATGTATGGAAATCTGGAAGCTAAATATGGAATCTCTCATCTGAGTAGGCACATCTGTCAGCCAAAAATGCGGCCAAGGCTCGCTAGATGTATGGGGGCCTTTAGTAATGTAGGTCTTCTATATAATAATAGTAAAGTCACTTACCTCCTATTATTATAATCTTATCACCAATCACCACGGCTGGAGCGCAGACGTTCTTCACCACCCTGGTCTCCATCCTGAACCAAGTGTTCCTGGCAATGTGGTAAACCTGTTGGCCATAATTTGGCGTACTTAGTCAGGAATTCATTTACATATATGATTTGCATAATAATATACATATATATAATAATCTACATTTATTTTTGTCATTTAGATAAAATAAGTACAATACATTAAATAAACGGCAAAAGTTTTTTTATCTACCAAGAAATTTATTTGTATCCATCAACACACTCCTGTCAATCAAAGGGAGGAGACCTGGTTGTTCTTCACAGTTCAGGAGTACATGCAGGCCATGTCCCTCACCATTCTGCCACTGTACAGTGAAAGTAGAAGTAGTAGAGTGGGGAGGCTTATGCCACTCCTCCCTATCTATCAGCACTGTCCTTATCCTACAACACCACCCATTGTCTCTTCCTATTGCTTCTTGCTACCTCGTTTCCTAAATTGTGGGCCACAATAGGTCTTTAAATGTGACATAGGGACCGGACCAAGAGCCTGCAAGGGCCGCGCGGCATAGAGGTCCTAAGTCCTCGTAGATAAGACGAGATATTTTTAAAAATACCCGGCAAGGTACCATGCATTGGGTTCGCAATATGCACATGTACAAGTTCCGATTTTCATAATGAATTACTTCTATGAGTGTTGTCTCATGTGATGATTACACTGCAGCTGCTATTTCACATTCTGCCACTAGATGTCACCATGACAACACATGTTGTGTTCACAATATAAATTTACAGATTTCTGCAATAAAGGTAATAATTACAAATGAGAATAGCCAATTGTTCAATTTATGAATTTACTGCAAGTATTAGGCCACAAAATTGCACTATGTGACGAATATTACCTATGCTGATCATCACTATTAGCAGCCCGGAAGGCTCCCATGTGAATGGTCCCTTGCTGAATTAGATCCATTGATTGATTGAAACTAGATTTTACATTGCGAATGGGAGCATAGAATACAGAAGAGAGGATAATTGGGGGATGATCAAGCCAACCAGCTTAAATTGTTCTCATTGTTCGTCAGGGGTTCTCTTGCCGCCCCTTGAGTAATCTGCAATATATTTTCCTTGCGTTCAGCTTGACCTCATATACACCTAGCGATCAAGGTTCAATGTGGGGAACATGCTCAGCGTTTCACCGACTTATTACCAGCATACATTCTGTTTATGGTAGAGGTTGTAATGTACGTGTGTGGGATGTACAAGGTGATGGAGGTGAGTGGACATTCATGTTTTGCCTCAACAGGAGAACAATTGTTGATTCCAAAAAACTCCAAAACCGCTTTTGTATATTCTAAGTGAATGTGTGCAGCGATGCAGGTCCTGTACATACCGATCCAGCACTGTAGTGCCCAAGGCAAAACACCTACGCAGGATAGCAACATGGGGGCGAGATTAAGAAATATAGAAAGCCAAACTTTTTTTTATTTGAGATAATTAAGGGATTGTTAAAGTTTCATCAGTTTTTCCATGTGTATCCAAAAGTGTGGAGGGGGTCCTTTCTACCTAAAGGCTGGCATACACGGGTCGATACCCATGCAATTCAAGGAGTCGAGCTTCATCCATATCGAGGCGCGGCACTGCTGCGTCACCAATATCGGCCACTACCATTTAAAGTCATGGAAATCGAACAAGGTTTCCCAACATGTTGGAAACCTGTTCGGTGAGCTTCCTCAAGCAGGATTGATTGATCCAGCACAAAAGAAGCCTGGATGGCTAAAATTTTGTAACAGATTCGAGCAAGATCAGGCGCAGTGAACGTGCATGGCACTCGATGGTGCTCAAATCTATTACAAAATCGAGCCATGTTTGCCATGTCAGGATCCAGGACAGAAGGGGGGTACAGGCAGGCAACACACACTGAGATCCAGACAGAGGTGGTGGTGGCAAAAAACTGATTTATTTGCAGACTTACTGGCAGGAACAAACACAGGTGAAAAAGTCCGAGGTACTGGGGTGTCCAGGGTTCAGGGAGAAGAAGCCAGGGAAAGCATGAAGTCCAGCCAAGCAAACAGAAGCAGCAACAATGAACAGCCCGCATGGTCTGGATGAAGCACACCTAAATAGCCCTAAGCTAACGAGGAAGGTGTAAGCTCCACCCAGCCCACGCTCACAGGGAGCCACCTGCTGGTGACTGTGGGAATAACCCATGGATGGGCAATCACAGTGCCACCAGCAGGCGGTGACTGGAACAGTCAGGGTCCTAACAGCCTAGCTCTCCAAAATTATGGAAATACATACATACATACATGGGTATTAATGAGAAAAGTGCCATTGGAAATAAAGGGACTACAAACTTTATTATGTAATCATTAAATAAATGATTACATATAAAAATGTAATAAATATAGGCGTCGTATTGATCCCTTTATTCATTCCCAAAGAGTTTTAACCCAGAATAAAACTGAAACTAAAATTTAAAAAAATCTCAAAACTTTTATATGTAATTATTACATATAAAAATGGAATGAATATAGAGGTTCTATTGATTTATAATTGTCTAGTGCCCAGGTGCCCAACCTGCGGCCCAGGTGCCACATGTGGCCCTTTGGGTGTCCTCCTTTTGCGGCCCCCAAAACTGTTAATGCATAGGAACCCACATGTTCACCTCCACCAACATGTCCTCGTCTGAAAACTTCTTAGAGAAGGAGAGGGACTCGCTGAGCCTCCAGCTGAGCATGCTAATTGACATAAGTAAAAGCTAATGAGTGACCCAGACAGCGCCTAAGCGCCTATGCTTCCAATAGACTTCTTTGATAATATCTATGAGGCACATAACCTTTGTTGATGTATATGGGGCATTCCATATATCACCATGTGTAGCATGTGCCAACTGTCACACACGGCCCTTTAGTGATGCAGAGGCCCACACTTGTGGCCCTCCATCACCTCAGTTGCCCACCACTGGTCTAGTGAGACCAGCATGTTCCTTCTCTTCTTAAAACTAAAAAGTTGTTGATTGGAGTCTTCCTGTTGACTTGTAAGACCTTTAGCCCTGGTTGGAAAGGTGTCACCCCTCTTATGGGAGTGAAATGGTGTCACTAGGTGCGGATCACACTCCTCAAACCACCCTTATAATGCCACTGCATCTAGAGAAACACATACTTTAAGAAGTCGGAAGTTGGATGTGCCTAGAATAAGTTGCAAGTTGGATGTGCCTAGAACAAGTTGGAAGTCTGGTATTGGATGTGCCTAGCTACTACTACAACTTCACAGACACCATCAATAATCTGTCCACTACAATGTACCTGTATAAGCCGAACAGGATTCTGCATGACATCCTCCCCACCGAAGAGGTAGATTCTCTGGTCGTTGGCAGCTACAGCTGGATGAAGAACAGCGACTGGCATGTTAGCCATGGCCTCCCAAGTATTGTAGATGCTATCAAACCTTTCTATTGTGTTGAGTAATTTCTGTTTCTCACCGATTCCTCCTATTGAGAAGATATAGTTCTTGTACCCGATACTTCGGTGGGAATATCTTGGAGTGAGCATAGGTTCTCCTTTCCGCCATTGGTTTAATTTGAGGGAAAGAATATAAACACTTGAAACCACTGTTTTATCCTTGTTTTCCAGAGACAACCCACCAAGAACATAGATGCTACCATGCAACCCAACTGCAGTAGCCTTGTAAAGACGCACTGGTAGCTTGGCAAGCCGTAGCCACTGGTTATACTTTTCGTTGTACATTAAAACATCCCGGGTGGTCTGCTGGCTGTCTTTGCGGCCTCCAACGTTAATAAGGAACTCTTGATGAGAAAAGCGACGTGGGACATGCCAAATGGATTTAACGTCCGGAGAAGTGTTTGGATTCAAAGAGAATATGACTCTACAGGCAGATTCCAACATCGTTCGGCAAGACATGGAAGACTGGATAAGAGGATCGTTGGCAATGAAATGAAAAAGAAACATTGGATGAACATATTCAAGTCTAACTTTTTTAAATAGCTCTTGAAGGTGGCACTTTCGTCCTTGGAGGTCATGTCTGATCCAAGTCATTAAAGTCTCGAATACTTGTTCCTCTTCCCCATAGAGGTCATCATCCCCAAGGTAGTCCAACAATTCCAATGCAGAGAGCTCCTTCAAGTCTTCTGAAAGGGAGACTTCTTTAAAGCTCTGCAATGCCATGTGTTTAGCTTTCTCTTTAAGGCCCTGGCAAGTAAAAAATTCAGAAAGAAAGATCATACTCAAACAGTTTTGGGGAGTCATTTGGTCCTGTAGGAATTGTAAGCACGTTCCCAGCAATTTATCATACTGGAGCAACGAAGCTGCTTGAAAAAGACGGAATACGTTATCTGTTGTGATAAGGATATCTCCAGTGTAAACATAAGTAATTATCTGGCAAAACGTGTCGGAATCGACGCCCATTAAAGTCACTCGTTCTTGGATCCGCTCTCTGAAATTGTGGCAGAACATCGCCCTGAAGTATGGACTGCTGGACGCTAACACGTTGCGATGACACGGAAATTCACAATCGCCGGTGCAAATGATGACGTCTGTCAGTAGTCCGGCTTCTCGGAACGTATTCAGTTCTTTCAGTAACTCACTTGAAAGGTCTTCATTGTGAAAGAGAAGAGAGTTACAAGAATCGCCATCCATATTGAGTCAGTAACTGTGTTCCAGTATTAATTATTACTGATTAGGTAGGGGAATGTATGGATAGTGGCGTTGGCCATAGCGGACTGGATATTCCGGTTTCAGCCTGGAAACAAATACAACAATTACAACTTCACATTGATTTCTTTTTTTATATATATATTTATAATAATTTATAATCAATATTTGATTAATAATATATCATTTTTGCTCCCTTAAAACAAACCCCACAAAAAACAGGATTGATCATATTCCCATGCCTAAAGGCCCCCATACACGTTACGAGCTGCGGACGATTTCGGCCCCAAAGCTCGGTCGGCCAGAGAACAGACATGTCCATAAATCTCTGCCGGATGCCATTAGTTTGAATTAGGACTGGCGTCCCCGTCCAAAGAAATGGCCGTGTAACGATCTACGGACAGGCTCGGAGTCCAGTAGCTGGATCAACAGGTAGTGAGAGGAAACAAGCGTAGGTCCAAAGCCGGTGGTGTCGAGTCACAAAGGAGCAAGATAAAGTGTAGTCGGTTGTCAAAGCAAGGGTCGGTACATGAAGATGATGAAAGCATGAGCAGGGATAAACAGGAAGCAAGACACTGGCTGGAAGCACAATAATCTGGCATTGAAGCAAAGCAAGACATCATCACGCTGCACTCCATCGCTCATCTGTCAGACCCTGCTCGGTACGTGTGTGGGGGCCTTAATCCCATACTTCAAGGCTCATTCACACCAGCCGCTATATCTGTTTCCAGTATTGACCTCTCTGTTAGGTTTTCTGAACCCAGTCAGGCAAAGTTTGTTTACACAACAGTCTCAACCCATGCTGGGATTGGGCATACTTACCTATCCTTCCGGCACCACCTCTTGATTGGAGACGCCAAAGAGGCGCCATAGACTTTCATGCTTTGAAGGAGGTGCAGGGACACCTCACCGGCGCAACCGATGATGCCATCAATGACCCCGGTTATGTGTAGGGGAGGAGCGAGGGCAGGGAAAACCAGCAGAGCACTGTTATATGGGCATAGCGCCAGGGAGGTTAAACCATGTGCTAACACATTTGAGAAATGCTGCTTTTATATTTTGCAAAAAGTTTAATGTAACAATGTTTATAAAAAAGAGTAAAAAAACAATGTTTATTATATACAGAGAATGAACTCTTATACACATTTCTGTTCTTCTGAGGACCAGCTAATGTTTGCTCAATAATTCCTGAGGAAGCCCTGTATGGTAGGGGTGAAACGCATCTAATCCACGAGCAAAGAGATTTCAAAGTCTTTCCTCACAAGCACTTTTTAAACAAATGAAGGATTCAATATATTTTACAGTCTGGGTCCCAGGTGCCCAATCTGTGGCCCGGGGGCCGCATGTGGCCCTTTGGGTGTTCTTTGGCGGCCCCCCTCAGTCTTCTACTTGAGGCCCTCGAAACCTAACTATTAATGCACAGGGCATAGGAACTCACCTGTCTGCCCAATTAGAAGGTTATGTGCCCCATCAATATATTCAATGGCTTTGAAGCACATAACCTTTGATGATATACATGACACAAAATGTGCCATATTACCACACTACAGTGTTCCCTAATGCTTGAAGTATCATTTTGTTATTTAAAAAATGAAACATAATGTCCTCCAGCTCTGCTTGCTGTAATTTTTTTTTTCATTAAGTATGCTTAAAGAAGTCAGTATAGATTGAAAATGTTATGTGTGGCCCTTTACTGATGCCGAGGGCCACACTTGTGGCCCTCCATATCAACTCAGTTGCCCATCACTGGTCTGGGTATTGAAAACTTTTAATTTTATATTCAATTTTACATTGAAAACTTTAAATGTAACTGTTAATTTACATGCACCTTTAAAGTCCCGGTGGGGTTGGCCACCCCCCTTTTGAACTACTTTTTAGTAGAATTCACAGTTGTTTTTCTGTTGTTGCATAGATATGGGATGTGGTGCTACTGTGCTGACATGAGAATGATGTCCTATATCTAACCCTATTTGTGCATTGATCTATACTTGGCTACTCCCAAGTACTTGTATGGCCGTTGGTCAAGTGCTGAAGCACAAAAATGCATGCTACAAAGAAAAAAGAAATGAACCATGATGTGACCAATTAGATGAGTACATATCGATCAGCTGATCAAATTGACCATGTGTTTCTCCATATGTCCTCTTGCAATAACCCTCTTTCCAGTAGCGCTCTTCTAGTTCTAACCCTTCTACACTCAATAACAACATCTCAGGCTAATAGAATTTATTCCAATGTCAACAACCTCCTGACGAATCTCTGTGCGAAACGCGTTGAGGATAAGTTACATAAAATACTGGATAATTTGATACTTCCAAGCATGTACTGTATTGACTGTCAAATGTGACCTAATCAATAAAAAATTTTTTTGCTATCTTTTACCCATTCTTGAATGCCTTAGAAATCCCCTTGCCACCCATGACCCCTGGTACCCAGGGTGGGTGGAACTTTGTAGTGTTTTTTGTGTATAACATCTCAGGCTGTAGCCGTGCTTTCAAATGAGAATATTAGGGATAATATAAAATATTCTGTTATAATTCTATTATATTATAAATTCTATTTTAATATAAAATAATAATACAATTTTATAGGAAATTCTTATCCCGTCTTGAACTTTTTTTTTTAAAGAGGCAATGATAAGTAGCTATAAAAGTTTAACATGTCTACAAAACCGTTGCATGTTCCCTTTCATTGGCTGTAAAACAAACATCCACTTCCTTTTATTGGGTGATGAACTTGTCCAGTTTGTGTAAAAATTATGACTTCAGTAAAACATTTTGTGAGGCAGTTTGTGGAGTTTAGTAACTCTGGATTCTGCCTTGTTTCCACCACTTTAAATTTTTTATTTATTGTATATTTATAGATTCAGACAATTCTGGGGAGCCTATAAAAATTTTAAAAGGTGCTTTTCAGACTAAAATTTTGGTTGTCAATCCCCCCCCCCCCCCCCCCCCCCCCCCAGAAAAAAGACCATAAAATCACCAGCTTTAGGATCATTAAGGATATAGACAGGGGTGCACATAAGTGGTACTCTGGTACTCAAAAGGGGCCAAAACCTAGCTCTGCGTACCGGCATTATTGTTACACAGCTCATATGCGTACTAACAACTTGGAGGCGCTCCGTGTCTGGGCGGCCGCAGCTAAATGTTACATGTATACAATTTATGTCACTTGGATAACTGCAGGGAAACATGAATAACTATGAAAGGTTGCAGTTAAAGGGTGACATTGGGAATGTAAATGAATAATCCAAAAAAGATTGGACTTCTAAGGGTGTTGGAGATCTGGGGGATGAAAGTCAGAGAAGGCATATGTAAGGGTAAAATCTGACAAGAGAAAAGCACTGTGTGACAGCTGGAATATGACTATGAAAGGTTGACATTTGGACTGCAGGTAGTTTCAGGGGTTAGTTACTAAACCAGAAAATGTCAGGGTTGTACTACTGAGGTATGAGATCTGGGGGTTCAAACGTGTACTGTGAGAGTTACATTTGACCCAAAGCCAGCTGGTGACCTGTGGATGGAGACAGCTAATCGGAGGATCAATCAGGAACAGGGAGATCCATCTGCAGCAGAATCTACCATGCAGGAGGCTGATTCACAGGACAGTGAGGAAGACAGTGAGGGAGACCACCCTACATATGGGGTGAGTACCAAACACCATCTCCTGGTACTCATCTGAGGAGCTCACTAATAAAGTTATGTGCACCCCTGTATATAGATAATCACCTGTTTCTGCCCCTTGGGAGCCAAAACACCAGAGAAGATGAGGACAGTTCTGATTAAACCCTGATTAAGAGCAGTTCAAGAAATACATTTTTGTCCTGGAGGATAGTGAAAGAGCTGAAAAAGAATCCAAGCGTCACCACCAAGGCCATCCTGGTCAATCTGGGCTCTGCTGGCAATGTCTCAAGGCAGACAATCCAATGGACACTACACAATGCTGGTTTCCACTGATGAAGACCATGGAGGAAGCCACTTCTCCAGATCACGCACACAACAGCTCGCTTGGGCGCTGCATCTGCTCATCTGGACAACTCCTATTTCATACCTGTACCTGTGTGTTATCATGTGTTTGTATCTCCACTCTAATGTATTGTACAGCGCTGCGTAATATGTTGGAGCTATATAAATAAATGATAATAATAATAACTTCTGGTCTTCTGTGTTATGGTCAGATGAAACATAACTTTTGTTTGGTCACAATGAGGTTTCCTTCATTTGGCGTAAAAAAGGAGAAGCCGTCAACCCAAAGAACACCATCCCCACTGTCAAACATGGTGGTGGGAACCTGATGCTTTGGGGGTGTTTCATACAGTTCAATCTCAACCTCTGTTTTTGAGGTCCCCACAGACTCACGCATCTGAGGACTATTGCCCGTCCCCCTCTGGGCTGCATGAAAGTCAGTGACGATTTACCCAATTTCTATAAGTCCAGGCTGTCATGAACGCTCCAGTTGTGTGTCACCATTAGTGATTGCTGAACATCGGCCAGGTCCGTCCACGAACAGGTGGATCGAACGTTTAAAAAAGTCCCACGTCCACCTGTTTGCAGAGAATTTGAATAGAAAAAAAAGGGAAGTGACGTCACTGACGTCACTTACAGTACCTGGAATGCACAGTTCCTGTTTTCGATATCCAGATGTGACGTCACTTCCAGTTTAAGCTGGCTTTGACGAGAGACCGGGTTCTCTCTGCAGTCTCTTGTAAAAGAATTCTTCCACTGGCCGGATCTTTCTGCTCCTGATCCGGCCAGAGGAAGAAAAGTCACCTTCTTCCCACCTGTGAACAGGGCGGGTCGAACATGCGTACTGTTCGACGGGGGAAGAACATGTTATGTTCGCGGCCACACTGTCTGCCTTGCGGACAGTTGGCCATCACTAGTCACCATTTAGGAGCAATACACTACATTTCATAATATCTGCTTAGTAATGAGAACCAGAAAAAAAGACCACAATCTTTTTAAATTTTAATCAGTTTTGGATGATGGCTGTCATAAACTTGATCTTGAGGCTGGGTTTCCACTGCGTCAAAATCCCTCCGTTTGACTTACGTCAAATGGAAGGATGTTGACATAGACCATTGTGATCCATAATGCTGTCTCCACATGCGTTGGTCTGCTTAGTTGTGCCCCATTGCGTTGAAATCAACGTAGACCACTATGTTGATTTTGACGCATCCGTCAGTAACGCAAGGGGGGTGCGCCAACGCACCCATAGACAATGCATTGAATTCATTACTGACTGATCCGTCAGTAACTGACTATTTTCCCCATAAAAAAAAGTTACATATGCCCTGACAGAAGCTTAACGCATGCTCAACACGTGCCCTCAACGCATCACAATTGCGTTGACGGAGGGACCTTGACGGACTGAAAAACATAGTGGAAACCTAGCCTAATTTAATGAAAAAACTCCATGAGCTAGATCAATACTGGATCAAATGTATTTAATTAAAACATAATTTATGCAAAAATATTTGTACTATTTCTACTAACATATATGCTCAAATATAAACTGAATTTTTGCAACATGTTCGGCTTATACTTGAGTCCAGAAAATGAAAATTGAGGCATTTTGCAAGTTAATTGCAAAGCCCCTGAACATGGCATCATCACCAAAATAGCTGGATATATCAGGAAGGGTTGTAGGAACATTTCAAGAAAATTTTCCATAATTAGGATTCAAAGTTGACTAAATTAATGCAACAACTAAATAATCTAGAGCAATGCTTTATTTTTACAATGTCCCCACAAGCCTTTACTACATCTCCAGCAATTTTGGTGATGACACCATGTTTAGGGGCTTTGCAATTAAATCACAAATCGGCTGGTTAAAACAATAACATCCCGAAACAGGATCACATGTGCTGTGTGTTTCTGTGCCTTAGATCCTTCATTTCTTACCTTAGGCTTATACTCAAGTCATTCAGCTTTTCTATCTAATAAAGGGGCAACAAAGTGGCTCAGGTGGTTAGCACTCTGACCATGTAGCACTAGAGTCCTAGGTTCTGGGCACTATCTGCAAGGAGTTTGTATGTTCTCCCCGTGTCTGTGTGGGTTTCCTCCCACACTCCAAAGACATGCAGTAGGTTAATTGGCTTCCCCAAATAAAGATTCTCATATGTTAGGTACATGTGACATATGACTGTGTTAGCTACATATACATGACTATGGTAGGGACATTAGATTGTGAGATCCTCTGAGAGACAGTTAGTGATATGGCTATATATGCTCTGTAAAGCGCTGCGTAATATGTCGGCGCTATATAAATACAAGAAAAAAATTATATTCAGGTTGCCTTATACTTGAGAATTTTAATTGGAATGTTACCACAGTCCTCCCCTACATCTCCTGCAATGTTGGTGATATTACCATTTTCAGGGGCTTTGCACATAACTTTTAGTCAAAATTCCCCCCAAAAGTTTGAAAATCGTTACTGAACAGACATGACAGGCTTTGTTTCCATTGAAGCATTTCCGTGCGGTTGAAACCGCGCGGCAGCCGCGCGGCTAAACGCATGCCTAAAGGTGTCGCGCGTTTTCGCAACGTGATTTTTTTTTGACTTGCAGATGTGGATGCGGTTGGGGCGCGGATGCGTTTCAATACGCTGCAGCTAGCGTTCAGAAACGCGCCCTAAACCGCATCCGCACCCGAACTCGCACAACCGCACCAGTGGAAACTATATTGCAGTTTCCAATGGATGCGGTTGTGTGTGGGGGCGGCCGCGCGGCTGCAACCGCATGGGAACGCTACAATGGAAACAAGCCCTAACTCTTGCCATATGAGGGGGAATTGTGAAACCCTCCATAGGAATTAAAGCTGAAAACATGAAGCCGTGCAATACAAATACAGCCGTGTAACTACTGAACACCGACCTTGATAAATGGTTCCTCCTGCAGTCTCCTCAGCTTCTCCTCCTCGCCGGTGTAGACGCCATGTTCCCGCCTCTGCACTTGTCCTCCAGTAACTGTTTACAGTGATTTCGACTCCTAAACTTTCTCTGCAGCCGCTTGACAGCCGATACTAATATTAGCCATGTGCCGGTGTTATTCTCAGTGAGGTCACATGGTGCTTGGCAATGAGGTGAGCCTAGCTCCGGGGCCTTGTTTTTCCAGCAAATGTTTATAGACACGAGGATTTGGCCTTCCTAGAGAAACATCCCGATCTCCTCGTCCCTTAATGACTCCAACAGGGGAGATGGGTAAACACTGAGTTGTGTTTATAGGACACAAAGAGTGATGGTTCCAGAAGCAGTTCTTCTAGTAACTGAAGCTGGTCTCATAGGTGACTTGCGAAAAATTTATATATTGTCCAAAGGTTCCTGTATTTCAGTAATTCAATGTAAAAGGTAAAACTAATATGTGAAATAGACTGATTACATGCAGAGTGAGAGATTTCAGCCTTTATTTATTATCATTTTGATGATTATGGCTTCCAGCTTATAAAAACCTCAAAATTCAAATCTCAGAAAATTTTAATATTACATGAAATCGACAAATTTGAAAAATGTTGGACCTGTACTATCTGTAAGCAGGAAGCGATCTCATCCCTTTCCGATGATCTGACCAGCAGAAGAACACTGAACTTGTGCTGGTGAACCAGTGATAGGGGTGGGTCGAACACCTGTACTGTTCACCAGCGTCAAGAAAAGCAAACATACAATGTTCACCACGGCAGATCACGGCAAGGCGGACAGTTCGGCCATCTTTGGGACGCGTTTCAAGCAGATGCTCTTTTTCAACCAAAAAAAGAGCATCTGCTTGAAAAAGAGCATCTGCTTGAAACGCGTCCCATTGTTCCTGTTGAGCCCCCCAGTATCTGTAAGCAGGAAGCGATCTCATCCCCAACCAGGAAGTGAGGTCCTCCTTGAAAACACACGGCCCTGAGAGATCCACCTTTGTAAACCTCTCTCAATGTGAGTATCTTGTCTGTTGTTTTGTCTCATTTTGTTTCAATTTGTTTTATCTTATCCTATTCCACATTATTTAACCATTTGTTGTACTAGGTTGTGCGCCTCTGTCCTTGTTCTTATTTATTTCACCTTTTAAGTTAAATTAGTTTTCTCTCTGATGATGCAGCCCAACATGATGAAGCCCAACATCTCAGTGACAGCCGGAAAAATTACCTGATCAGGATGTGTATTGAAAAATACACACAGACGCTTCTCCCATTAGAAATCACTGTATGGCGCCCCCAGTGGCCACTCATGATCCTTCAGTGAATTAACAACAGAAGCTTAGCAGATGAATTGAATCTCTGATATGATTCCAGGGAACAGCTCAGAGGTAAGTCAAAGTTTGTTTCTATATATATATTTTTATTATTTGTGCCAATAATAGGGAGAATGCAGTGAAAAAAACAACTAACCTGTAATGAGCAATTTGAGAAGATAATCCCACAGATCTTCTCGCTTCCTCTTTCACTTTAGGCAGAGCAAGGCAGAACGTCACATGGAGCTTTGTTTTCTTAGTAATCTACTTTAGAAAATTCCCATAGAAGATCACTGAACGCCCCCTGGTGGCCACCCGCGATATTGCACCCCCAGTTTCATGTGTTGCCTTGCAGCGAACCTGGAAGTGAGGAGAACTGTGTGGTTATCTTGTTAAATTGATCATTACAAGGGAGTTTTTGGTTTTTTTTCACTGCATTCCTCCCTATTATTGGCCCTTCTAGTGCCATTCATGAAAACATAGATTTCTGGTGGTAGGTCCACTTTATGCCCATGGCGATAAGCGGTCGATTTTTCACCTGACCGACGGGCATGCACGCTCGCGCCGTCGGTCAGCGAAAAAATCGGCCGCTTGTCGCCCCACTGCTCGGCCGGCCAGAGAACGGACATGTCCGATAATTTCTGGCCGATAGAAGCCGATGACATTAACTTCAATGAAGACCGGCGTCTTCATTGAAGCTAATGGCCGGCACACAAAGGGTGCCGGCCGACTGAAGGGGCCCCATAATGCACCAGGGTGCAAACATGATGACGTCATTACGTTTGCATTCCGGTGCATATCGGAGATGGTCTGTCTGCACCCGTCGGGGTGTGTATGGCAGCCTTTAAGTAAACATTCACTTTAAAAACGAAGTAATAAAGTACTCAAATTTTCAAAACTTTTTATTGATTCTAATACAGAGAACAACATAGTTTAACATTAAAGATTTAGTTTGAAATAAAACGCTTGAAGTAAACATGGCTTCTATCAAAAACAGGAATATCAGGAACACGGGCCGTCTCCTCAGTCTGGAGGGATCACTTGTGAGTCTTCTGGTTTCTCTCTAATGCAGCAGAGCGATCAGTATTTTGCAGAAATCCCCGGACGTGTCGGATTTGATGGCGTCCGCTAAGCTCTTCTTGTACAACTCCAAATATTTCTGTTTGATTGTCTCGAGATCAATCTAAGAGGATGAAAGGATCCTTGTGAGTCATACGGTGACTAAACATGACTGAACAATCGACCAATAAGAAGCCAACTATCATTGTATTCAGCGTAGAAAATCATGAATCTCATTGGTTGCTATGAACCTTAGTGCAGGCATGACCAAAGTCAGGCCCGGGGGTCAAATGTGGCCCATGTTCAAGTTTCCACTGGCCAGCAGCCTTATAAAATCAATTAAATGCAGAGGTGATCTGCACTGAGGTGACACCATGAGGAGGGGTGACAACATACCTTCCAATCAATGCCTTTATTTTTTTATGCATACATGGCTTAAGGACTTGTTTCAAGAGCAGCAACAGGACTCCCTCAAGGTCAGTGTAACACCCCCACCCTCTTAATGGTACAGGCCTGAGTGTACACAGAGCTCTCTCTGCAGCCATGTGTTGTGCCTGTCTGGTTTATCATGCAGATTATCCCTACTGTCAAGATAGGTATAATCTCACCAATTCTCCATATGCTATATCTAGGGGAATGCCCGGCTCGAACACTGAGCGGACCAAAATTAAAAATTCAGACAAAGTTGCGGGCCAAGCAGGGGCGGTCCTAGCCTGTCTGAAGCCCTAAGGCTATGTTCCCACATGTGCAGCCACGAGTCGCGTGATTAAATGGCTGCGGTTAAATGGCTGCGGTTAAAAACTGCGTCTCAATCTTTGCAACATGGTTTCTAACCATGGCCAGTCACATCTATAGCCGCCGTCAGGCTCCCAATCAATTTAATTGATTACCAATTTAATTACAATAGGCACGATTAGAATCGCACGGCGGGCAGCCACACATGTGGGAACATTGCCTAAGCGATCACCCCATCTCTGTTGTTGGACGGGGTGGAGGGCTGTTTTAGTAGTGTATGATGGGGTAGCAGTGGGGGATTGGAAAGCCTGGCAGATAAATATGGAATCTTTCATATGATTCCGGGAAACAGCAGGTAAGTATATATACAGGGCTTCTTTTCTGGGGGAACGCACAGGAACGGAGTTCCGCCACCTATGTTCAGCCTGGTCCCGAAATAAGGGCACTTGCTGCAGTGCGTCGTGGGTGGCCCGCCGGGGGGGGGGGGCCCCGTGTGTGTGGTTTAGTAGGGGGGAAGTGTTTGCCATTTAGCGCGGGTTAGGGGCGATTTTGTGCCTCCCCTCTTCCCCTCCCTCGCAATGTGCAGCGCGGGAGGGGCGACACCTTCCCATTGGTTATGGGCGGTGGCCCTATGAAGGGGCGTCTCCTCCCCCATCCATGCTGGAGAGATCTTTCTCTTCAGCGTGGACTGGAGTTCTAGGCAGCCCTGTACGGGTGTGTGGGAGCGCACGTCTGTGCTGGCGGGTGCACGTGCCCCCGTTCCCCCGATGGGGAGCTATTTATGGAGCGGTTTGAGGGGGCGGTCCTAGGGGTGGGTAGGGGCGTGGCCAGGGGAGGGGTGTGAGTACCACCACCTTTTCTCTGAGAAAAAAAGCCCTATATATATATATTTTTTTTTTTTTAAGGTATATTTTTTAAGGATCATGGAGTGCTACTCCAGCATATTGCCATCTCAAAGGTAAGTCAAAGTTTAAATCCTCTATATGAATATAATTTTCAGTATACATCCACTTTAAACAGTAAAAAACCTCTCTGGACTGTCCACACCTGCACCGTTTATTCCATAGACCTCAATACATCAATCTCACAAGTGACTTCAAGCTCTACATCTTTGGGTGAAGGACACTTGTGTAGAGAGACTGCACTGGTGCACAAAGAAGGTTTTACAGTAGGGTGTAATTGGGCCATCGGACAAGGTATTCTAGCATCTATGGAGGGTTCGGTATTTGAGGTTGAAGGGTCACAAAAACAACCTCTTGTCTAAATATTACTTTCCCCATACACCTTTAGATTTATCTGGCAGATTTCTTTTAGATCTCCTTTTGTTTTACTAAGTCCATGTAACATGAGGGACTACATAGTTGTTGGTAGATCTAAAGGATATCTGACAGAGAGATCTAAAGGTGTATGGCTACTTTCTCATCCAAACTGAGCTTCTTCAAGATGTGTTGGAAAGTTATACCTCCGACACCCTCTAGTGGTAAATTTTTCAATAGCAAAAAGTTTCAAAACATTTGTCTCCTGTGTTCTACCAACAGATCTTAAACGTTCAGATCCTCTTCTGTTGGGAAAGGGAACAATGAATATATATATCTGTAGGTGAAGGATTTGCTATATACTCTCAAAGATTCATCACCTTATATATGGAATGCTGTATACACATAATATACAGCACGTGGAATCAATGACAGACGCTTACCTCGGCCCTGGTGACCACGATTCGGATCAGAGTATCTTCATCTGTTCCGGCCCCTTTCATGGCTTTGTAAAGTTTTTTGGCAAAGTAGCCCTGACAGTCCTTTGTGCATTGTACTGAAACGAAAGAGATAGATCTGGTTATAGTATAATATTGTTAATAACTTTAACCAACATATTACACAGCGCCGTGCATTTAATAAGAGTGACACAAGCTAAAGACCCCCATACACCTTACAATCTTACCATACAATTTCTGTACAATCAACTTTTCTCCTACCAAAACCATGTAATATAAGGAGCTTTCTAATCCTTTCAATCGCAATGTATTCTATCAGGGAGGACCCGGCACTACATAGTTGTTGGTAGATCTAAAGGCCCACCCATACACGTGTCGGATCCCACCGGATTCCGGCACGATCGATTCCAGGCGCGTGCACGCCAACGATCGTGCCGGAATCGCATGCAGCCCCCTTGTCCAATCGATCAGGTCCCATCGTTCAGGGGCCCAGAATCGGATCCGACAGAGAACCAACATTTGGTTTCCATCAGATTGATTCTGTCTGCCGATCAGGGGGAGTTGTCCATGGGGTTGTGCAGGTGGACAATCGGACACGGAATCGTCCCGGAAGATCCGTTGGCCACAGGTTGGTATTGCTCTGCGATGGATACTCTTAATTGGCCGTGGAGGTTGATCTCACCTCTGCGCTATTCCATCCCGGGGCAAGAATCACCGGAATCGGATTGGGTTGATGTGATCAATGGTGCCATGGAAATCCGACATGTGTACTGGCTCTTATGCTTAACACCTTTCAACTCACTATGTATTCTAGTCAGGGAGGACCCCGGCACTACATATTTGTTGGAGATCTAAAGGAAATTATATGGAGTGATCTAAAGGTGTATGGGGGGCTTAACCCACAGAAAAGAGAACTCTTTTCTGCAAAGCATGGTTCACCTCAGACAGTGCTGAAACCAGTAAACCCAAAACTGTTGTGTGTTTTTTAAAGGGCAGGACAGCTTTCAGCAACACATCCAATATCATCACACTGATTGGGTTCAAGGTCGGCTCACTCCTGGTTCGAATTAGCACTTGGAGAAGTCATTAGGCTAGGGGTTTCACATACTTTTTCCACCCTGCACTGCGAACATTTACATGTTATGTTCAATAAAAACATGAAACCATATAATGTTTATGTCCTATTATTTTAAGCAGACTGTGTGTTTCTATTGGTGTAACTGAGATGAAGATCAGAACACATTTTATTATCAATTCATGCAAAACACCACGTAATCTCAAAGGGTTCACATACTTTTTCTTGCAACTGTATATCTGCCAAATCTTCAGTATCACATGAGAAAAATCAGGGGAAACGAGGGGTGATTAGTTGCTATGGGTGACCGCATCTTGAACTTTACCCTCCCCTCATGTAATCCTCGGATTGTATTTTTAGACCAGACATTGTTGCAGCCCAAAGCGTGACATCATGAGTGTGAATTGTTTTTATTCCCTAACTCAATAATGACATCTATCTGGAGTCAGACATTAGCGGAATTTCCAGAGAAGCCACCGGGTCAAGAAGGGGGCAGGAGATGCGTGAGACTATGCTGACATATTTGTAAATCCTTTCCCGGGACCCATGATATCTGTGACTCACATATCACTGCACCTTGTACCGAGGCCACTCATGCTTGGTGTTTGTTCTGAACTAGTGTTAAAGAGTAACTCCGGCGAAAGTCTTTTATTTTTGGAAAAAAAGTTTTTTATCACTTTTTTTACCTTTTGCGACTCTAATTTATCCTCATTTCCTGTTAGTCAGGAAGTGATTGTTAATCACCCAAGTAAACCCAACACACGAGTGGTGAAGGGTTAGCACCCCTGGCAATGAATAAATTGTTGTCCGTGCCTCTGTAGTGAAATGGCTTTACACTTTATTTTATATTTTCTGTGTGGATATGTATTTGTGTATATAGACCATGACACCCTGTACATTTACGCCTTTAAGGATTTGTTACTTTATGTAGAGCAGCTGTTAGAGGATGAGGTCATGGCTCTTTTCCTCTCTCTTTTGACTTACTTTTCTGCACAGTAACTGTAAATCCCCTCCCTCTGGCTAAAGGTTATTTAAGTTAGCACCTAATTGTTTTCCCGGGTCTTTTCTGAGTTTCCTGGATGCATGGCTTATCTTGGAGCAAGGTGCTCCCTTCTTATTTCTGGGTCCCCCGCCGCCATCCACATAGTCACTGCCGTGGGCTGAGCCCCATCTATGATAAATGACAGAGATCCCCTTTTGGACAAGGAAAGTCTCTCCCTCATCTTGCCTGAGTGGATGAAAGAGGCTTCCTAAACGGCCAGGGTGAGAAGAAGCATACCTCTCCTCTCTACCTCCACTAGACCATCTGTTCTACTGATTCTGGGTAAGAGCCATCAGCCTCCACTCCTCTTAGCAGCTGGTTAGAGTGTGTTTGAAACATAACCCCATCCCTGCCTTATAGGTGATGGTGCATTGGACTAAATATTCTCTTAGTAAAACGTTAACTCCTAACCAGCTGTGTGGGCATTCGTTTAATGTGTGAAAGCCATGAATAACACTGATCTGAACATAGGCATTCTAAAAAGGACCTTGTTGAGTAGATAAGAACTTACCTATTGTCAGATAAGCAGATTTCAGATTCCCAGATGTTTCACTTTTAATCACTTCTTCAAGGTTTTTGCCATGCAGCTAGAAAGGGATAAAGGGACAACAATAGGGTTACTGTAAAAGGCGGGCACACAAGGACCCCACCCACGCAGATCCCCATTGTCTTCACAAGTCAAGTTGGCTGAATATTTGGCTTTGTCTTGCCTACACAGCATTTGCTTTTTTAATGAATGTCAGGAAGAAAGACCTGGGGGTGCAGAGATGTGACATCCCTTAGGTCCTAGGTGCCCAACCTGCGGCCCTTTGGGCATTGTTCGGCATAGGGCATAGGACCTCACCTGTGTAGTGGTTACACGCTGACCTGGCTTTCCTAATCAACTTTGGTGGTCCTATGTCAGTAAAATTGTCAATGTTGATTTGGGAAACCAGGTCTACATATGACCACCAAGGGCAGGAGGGGGGGGGGGTGCTGTCAGCTTTTGACTGCCTGTCGGGAACTGGTCCACCGCCTGCTGAGATGGGGGGGGGGGGTCTGAATCAATGTTATGTGCAGCCCTTTAGTGATGTTGAGGGCTGCACTTGTGGCCCTCCATATTAACTCAGTTGCCCACCTCTGCCTTAGGTTGTCTATGAGACCTACAGCACTCATATTTGAAGTGGGGCAGAAGTAAAGATGGATATGAACTAGTACAAACCATTCATTTGAACACTTGGGTGAAAGGCTGAAGGACATTACTGCAGAGGTCTGCCCCTGCTCAGATTTGGTCTTCACAATAATGAAATAATTGAAATTTTTGATATTTTGACCTAAAAGAGCATAAAACTATAACCCCATCCCTGGTGATGACATGGGGGCCAGTACTCACAATCTCATATGCTTTAAACGTGGCTCTAAGCTGCATGTAGTTCCTTGTGGCTAGGATAGAACTGAACTCTGATTCATCGGTTCCCCAGCGAGCCTGTCCAGCCTAAAGAAAACAATAATACATTAACAGGGACGTAATACACAATCTTTTCTATGGCATTCTATACAGGAAGGTGGGAGTTTATAGCGGGTTCACACCTAAAAAATAATATATATATATATATATATATATACTGAACAAAAATATAAACGCAACACTTTCGGTCTTTCTCTTGAAACATCTGAGATCTGAAACATTTTCTACCTACACAGAAGATGCTTTACTCTCAAATATTTTTCACAAATCTGAGTAAATCTGTGTAAAGTCCCCCATACACGTAGCAAGCCGCAAAATCAGCTGCAAAATCGCCCGCAGATCGCAGGTGCCCACATGGAGCAACAGATCCATGTTGCTCCAAAGCTTGGTCGGCCAGAACGTGACAACAAGACATGTCTGTATTTCTCTGGCCGACCCCATAACTTTGTAATGGCCGGCACACAAAGGGTGCCCGACGATCCTCTGAGGGTGCTGCTTTAGCGTTGTGACATAATCGTGCTGCAGTCGTGTCTCATCTATTTAGGGTGGCTCGTGTATGGGGGGCCTTTAGTGAGCACTTCTCCTTTGCTGAGATAATCCATCACACCTCACAGGTGTGGTGCTGATTAAAACAGCATGAATAGTGCACAAGTGTGGCTGAGACTGCCCACAATAAAAGGCCACTCTAAAATGTGGAGTTTGACCACACAGCACAATGCCACAGATATCGCAACATTTGAGGGAGCGTGCAATTGGCATGGTGACTGCAGGAATGTCTACCAGAGCTGTTGCCTGTGAAATAAATG
>CM070036.1:5804585-5819218 GCA_036250615.1 Ptychadena robeensis | reverse complement strand
GACCCGGCACTACATAGCAGTGATATACACCTTCCAATCACTATGTATTCTATCAGGGACTACATAGACCTGGCACTACATAGTTGTTGGTAGATTTAATGGAAATTGTAAGGAGTGATCCTTTTATTAGAAATCCTGTACCTGAAAATAACACAGTCAGCAGTTACCTTTCCTCCCAGTCCCCCCCCCCCCCCCCCCCCCCCCCCCCCCCCCCCCCCCCCCCCCACTCATATTACCCCTATATTACTATAGGAGCAGCAGGGCCAACATATTTTTGTATTGAACATTTTGAAAACAATGCAAATCCAGAAAAATAACAGAATTGTCTATAATTACCTGCAGCAGCGACACCAGAATCTTCTTGAAGTATCCGCTGGTATCACTTTTCACATCTTCCTCCAAGTCTCTGTCAAACACTGAGATAATAATAAGAAATATGTCAAGATTTGATATATAAAATAGAATTCTTTTCGTTTGTAAACAATAAAATATTACTCACCCTTTTTGTAGGACGCCTTAATGTTGCGGATTTGCTGGAAAAGAGAGATTCGTGGAATAAGATTTCTGACATGTCAACTGAATTTATCAGCATTTACAGCAAACATGGTGAGGTTATCCAATGTGTGGACTCATCACTTTCAGGATGGACATTCAGAGTGATGAAGAGGGACAGGGGAATGTAAAAAAGAATCTTTGCTACCTTCCCATAGAACATTGGTTCCCAAACTGGGGCGGGGGAGGGGAGCGCTCTCGTGACGTGATGCCTTGCCTTGCCAAGACCAGAACCCAGATTATTAAATTGCTTTTTTCAGGTAAGTTTTTTTTTTTACTGCATTCTTCCGTATTATCTGCACTTCTAATGCCATTCATGAAAAAAACATAGATTTCTGGTGGTAGGTCCACTTTGATTGTACTGGGAAGCATGTGAATCAGTGAACTTAAAATTACTTCAAAAGTCAAGGTTAACTGAAATGCAATTCTGAAGGCAAACAACTGCATTTGCCTATTGACTCAAGACAAAAGGCCCATTGACAAAGACTTAAAATAAGATGTTGGCAGTTGAGAATATACTGTACCTGGTTGTTCCTCGTACATAGAATTTGAACCAGCACTGACTCCTTGGTTCCAGCCCCCTTCATTGCTTTCCTCAGTTCTCTTGCGTCAAACTCACAAGGTCGGTCCAACAATGCTAAGATGGTTTTCTTGAAGTTGCCACTGAGTTCACTCTTTAGCACATTGTCTATGTCCTAGAGAATAAAAAAAAAACATTTAAAAAATCTAGAGGTAATATATTAAGTAAATCAGCTTAACATTCTTTCATTGCTTATTTTGGGGCCATGGACTGACTGCCAAAGTGAAGGGATCTCTTTCTCACCAGGCAACTAAAAAGCTATTTTAACATTCCCACTTACCACCAGAAAAGGGGACGATCCAAGGACTACAGATAGACAGACAGACAGACAGACAGACAGACAGACAGACAGACATGCAGATTGTGGTTCTTTCGCGTCCCAAGTACAGGAAGTGACGTCACTGGCATCACTTCCGGCTTACTTCTCAGCTGATCCCACCCCGCTTGTGCTGATGATAAGCATGGTGGGACATTAGGAGGAAAAGTAACGCCCCCTCCCTGCTAAATTAGCGCGATTTCAAGAATCCTGGAAAAATCTGGGATTTCTTGAAATCGGGATTTGGCCGGGAAAGCCACATAAAAAACTTTCGCAAATGTGCGCGCAGATATTGGCTAAGAACACAGAATGAAGAAGAAAGGCAATAGAATACAGTCGAATGGAATTTTACAAATTTAGAATGTCCTAATTATATTCACAAAATTATGCAAACTTATGCCACTCAACACTACATTGAGCAAAAGTGAACGATATCGATTGGACATGTTGGTAAACATGAAATGTAAATGAAACGTGTCAAATGATTTCATTCGATCGCTTCTGTTAAATCTTTTACATTCGTATAACGCCATTTCTTGTTCAAAAAATGTAATTTCATTTGGTCGAACGAAAATAGAATGTATACATTTGATATAGGCAATCTATACGAGTAATCCTAGCATCACTTTCTTTCTTCTTCACTGAGGGCTTGTTTCCATTATACGTCGGGACCCCTACGCTAAGCGTATACGCTTAGCAGGGGTCCCGACGTATCCCATAGACATTGCACCGGCGGATGGTCTGTTTACACATCCGCCGGTGTAAAGGCTGAACATACTCGACTACGTTCAGCCTTACACCGGCAGATCGGCTCGGCGCAATGAAAACAGAGTCTCCGCCGAGCAGGTAAGTCTATCTGTTACGTTGGGACCTCCCGCTAAGCGTGTACGCTTAGCGGAGGGGTCCCAACGCAATGGAAACAAAGCCTTAAGTACACAAAAGCTGTGAGCGCCACCTGCTGGCTAAACTGCAAATCTAAACATGAAAGGGACTTCAAGTGAAAAAGGAATTTAAAAGAACTGAATCCAAATATAAAAGCGAAAGTAACAAAGTAACCCCAAACAACTGGTAACAAAGTAACCCCAAACAAATATACATAATGACCCTTTTTATAGCATGTGTTACTAAATTGCTGATCTGGATAGTAATGCATTGCTATTCAAGTTTTTGTAATTTTACTTTATGCACATCTAGAGTAAACTGCAACCCACAAATGCCTATTCTCTAAATCCCAGTTGCCCAACCTGCAGCCTGGGGGAAACCTAACTGTTATTTCATAGGGCATAGGAACTCACCTGTCAGAGTGACAAGAGGAGGAGAGGCGATACACGTACCTGATAGACATATGGAAAAGCCAATCAGCAAACCCATATGGTGGCTGAGAAAGTCCCTCACCTATCCTCCTCTAGTGTTGGCAGGGGATCAGCAGACTGGTGACTAGGGATGGACCGAACTGTTCGCCGGAGAACAGTTCGGCGGCGAACGAGCATGTTCGGCCATCCTCTCGCCGGCGGACAGTACGGGTGTTCGACCCGCCCCGTTCGCCGACGAGAAGAAGATCTAAATTCTTCCTCCGGCAGGATCAGAACCTGCGAGATCGTGCCGGAGGGAGAATCTTTTCACTAGAAGACCGGTCATGCAGCCGGTCTTGTAGTGAAAAATCCGGTTTGGAGCAGGAAGTGACGTCAGTGATGTCACATCCTGCGCCCGTAACCAGGAACTATGCGTTCCAGGTTGCGGTCCAAGGACCGGATGTGACGTCACTGACCTAGAGGCGGGGAATTTGAATGTGTCCGCGAACAGGGCGGACGGCGGACTTATTTAAAAGTCCGACCCGCCCGTTCGCGGACAGTAAATGGCGATGTTCGCCCATCTCTACTGGTGACACCAATTAACAAGAGGTGATTGTATTATATTGCGGCACATAACCTGAGCATAGGGGCATGTAACCTTTGAGCAAACAGCCGGAAAGTGACGGTTTGACGCCTAACGCCGTCTCTTCCAGGCTGCTGCGGTTTTCAAGCCTCAGGGCGCTGGAAATGCAGCATTTCCATGTATATGGTAGTTAAATGATCATTAATGATAGTTTCTAGTGGCTTTATTGGAGTGTGCCTACATTGCAATGTTGGAGGAAAGGTATTAGCTGTAACTGAAGCTGTATGGAGCTTGAATGACCATAACACCCATTGAGTGCCTTTCCTAGCCGTTCTTGGCAAGAACAATCTATAACAATCTATTGTGGGTGATCGCACTCAAATGGGTGCACCAAAACAGCATTCCACATGATTATTTTCCTTTTAGGGCTCCTGCCCATATTTATTTTCACCCTAGAGTCCAAACGAAAGGGTTACGCTCGCAGGAGTTTATTTTAATCAAAATAAAAAGTCTTTGAAAAAATGCAGAGCCATCTGGCTTCGCACCGTCCAACATAAATTGTTTTTGGCTTCTTAGCAGCAACAGGCCTGGGCTTCACACTCCTTGTGAGCCCCCTGTATCACCTGCTCCAGCAGGCCTGGGCCTCACACTCCTTGTGTGCCCCCTGTCTTCACTCTGTCAGAAGCCCACGGTCTCCTACTGCTATCCGGAGCTGTGTCTCCAACATCTCTCAGGAACCCCTAAACGTGGGCAGTAAACCCCTGAATTTAAAAGTGGACGCTTTGCTGTTTTTGTTTTTTGCAAAGAAAAAAAACAGAAACTGACATAAATATGCCCACCCAATTCCATCCTCCCTATCCCAGAGTCCGGGAGCCCTTTAAGAAAACTAAAACAAAACACATTCAGCAACCTAATGGTGCTGGGCAATAATATCCCGGACTCCTTCCAGGAGACCGTGACAGATGACTGTCACACTATACAATCTATAATACGACATATTTATAGATAGCTGCACAGTACACACCCAAAAAATGCCATTTGGGGGGCACAACATTACCTTTCCATATAATGTTTTAAACTTCAGCTTAAGTTCCTGTCGCTGGTCAGAGGACCTATTGGCCAGAACTTCAATAATAGCTTTTTCATCAGTTCCTGCAATTTCAAACACATTTTGTAAGAAGAGAAAAACAGATAAAATATGAAATGTACAAAGTGACACTATGCTAAATGTAAGAAACATTCTGGACCATAGATGTAAACTTGTCCAAAGACATTAAGATGAGACTTTGTATTCCTGACACCCTCATGGCAGACTATGCTCAGATCACTTATTCCTGGCTTGCACACAGTAAGTGATTGTCCACACATTTAGTTAGGAGCTAACTTTTTACTAAAAGGAATATATACAGTCATGTTCACCATCACCCATAAGGCAGGGATGGGGTTCAAGCATAGGAGCTAAGTTCAAAACAATCTAACCAGCTGCTGAGAGGTGGAAGGGGGCTGATGGCTCTTACCCAGAAAGAGGTAGAATAGGCGGGCCAGTTGCAGCCTGAGAGGGGAGGGAAACTTCTTCTCGCCCTGGCCGATATGGCACTATTGTAAGAGTCCGCTTCACCCACTCAGGCAAGACGAGGGGGGCTACCCTGGTCCAAAAGGTGCCTCTGTTATTTGCCATGGATGATGAGTCAGCCCGCAGCACTACTGAGTGGACTGCTGGGGGGCCCAGAGAGAAGGTAGCACCTTGCTCAAAGGTAAGCTGTGCTTACCAACAGACAACCCAGGGGAAAAAAAAGCCTGGGAAAACAGCTAAGTAGATACACATATATCCACTGCCCAGTGGGAGGTGATTTACAGTTACTGGGCAGAAAACCAAACCAAAAAAGAGGAAAAAGAGCCATGACCTCACCATCCAGACTCTGCTCTAACATGTTAGGCCTAAGCTAGGTTTTCTTCCTAAAGCTGACCCCACATCATACAACCTTCTGTAGAGCTCAGCTAATCTAACTTTAATTCAATGACATTGGTCTTCACACTTTTTGTTAAACATACTGTACAGAGGGGTTCACATTAGTACTAAGGAAGAGACGACATCTCCTACAGAGCTGTTATTTGATCCAATGACTACACTTACCCATTCCTTTACAGGCCTTGTGTATTTTCTTGGCATCACGTTCTGCGTCAAAATCATGATGGTGCCGGATGGTTGGCTGTAAGAAATATTACAACAACATGTTGTTACCTGTATTTGGTTTTGCATTTTATTACATTACGTTTCATTCTTTGTCAAAATGCATTGTCAATGAGGAAGCATTACCTTGCCTTCTACTTTTCTGCTCCATTCTATACTGTGTGTGGAGATGATTGCAAAATTTTGACTAGCTGATCTGCAAAACCCCTGAACATGGTGTCATCACCAAAATTGTTAAAGTTTTAGGGAGGGGATGCGGAAACATTACAAAAATAATTATTGTTCTGGCAGTTTCTTCATAAATTAAAATGTCAGCTTTAGCTTATCAATGGAAGGTAGTGATGGCAAGTTCTGCTTAGAAAGGTTCTTCTTCCAGGAGATCTCATGGAGCAGCACATGATCATTTTGATTTGGTTTGATTAGGTTATCAAACCAAACGGTTGTTTGTCAGTGAAGCCGGTTTTCTTTCAATAGAGACTGGCTTCTATACCTGGTGTCTGGTGAAAGACATCTTCCACTGGCTTGATCTTTCTCCTGATCTGGCCAGCAGATGAATAGTCATCTTCTTCCTAACGGTGAACACGGCGGGTCGAACACCGGCACTGTTTGCCGGTGGACGAAAAGCGAACATGTTGCGGACAGTTCGGCCATCACTACTGATCAGCATAGTCCTATTTAACTTTCTCTCGGAACCAGTTGCATTGGACCAGTTTGGGAATCAAACTCTTCCTGTCTGACCAATTGACAACTTCTGTGACTTCTCTTTGTAGGTCACTATTAGGTCCCTATCCAGGAGAACATCCAGAAGAGAGAGACTTTTCCCAAACAAATAACCTGTAGAGCATTTTGGAGATATTCCTCAGTGTTAGGCTTTGTTTCCATTGCGTTGGGATCCCTCCGCTAAGCGTACACGCTTAGCGGGAGGTCCCAACGTAACAGATAGACTTACCTGCTCGGCGGAGGGTCTGTCTTGATTGCGCCGAGCCGATCCGTCGGTGTAAGGCTGAACGTAGTCGAGTACGTTCAGCCTTTACACCGGCGGATGTGTAAACAGACCGTCCGCCGAGCAGGCAAAGTCTGTGGGATACGTCGGAACCCCTGCTAAGCGTATACGCTTAGCGTAGGGGTGCCGACGTATAATGGAAACAAGCCCTTAGGGTGGCCATACACAGGTCGATATCTGCTGAATGGATTAATGAATCTAGTGCAGTGTGGTGACCATGCTGCACTCGAGCATTCGTGGATTGGCAGGCCAATCGATGTGCACCACTATGCGCAATCAATACCGTTCGATACTTTGGATGGAGACCAAAGAAATGACAATCCAACATGGATTTACCAACACGTTGGTTCCCTGTTCGATCAAGCTTTCTTCAAGTGAGATTGATTGAGGGTGGCTGCATTAGATTCCAGAACATTCGCCACACGTCGATCGATTGTTCAGGAAAAATGGAAGTATTGCGGACCTTTAGTCTGACACAGATCTCAGGTTATTTATACAGTACATTGAACTTGTTTATGGAATAAGGAACATAATGGGATAATCTTATTCAAACATGGAGTAATAAAACCAACACAGAGGTCCTGTCTCTCCGTGTGGTCAGTAGCGTACTTCCTCACCATTTATCTTATCCAGCACAATATGGATATTATTAATACATAACTAGTATAATCCCTACTGGCGGCAGATAGCTATTCTTATCAGAGCAAACAATACAGGCGATTGACCCCTCTGGCTTTCGCATTGCAGAGGAATTTCCCCATAGCAGGCAATAGAGTGGTTCAAATTTGGGACATTTTGACTAGCTGACTCAGGCTAAAGTTCCCCACACACAAAGAGAGTGGGGACAGACAGTTGAGCTGTGGAGAGCAGCGTGATGACATCATCACACTGCTCTCCATCGCTCACAGCATCGGCGGACACCCTTTGTGTGTCGGCCGTTAGTTTGAATGGGGACACCAGTCTTATTAAAACTAATGGCATCAGCCAGAGATTTACAGGCATGTCCGCTCTCTGGCCTACCGAGCTTTGGGGTGCCAGGGATCTGTCACTCCATATGGGCACCTGCGATCGGCGGCTGATTTTGCCCGTCGCTCATTGTGTATGTGGGGACCCTAAGTTCCCCCTGCATTTATCGCATGCCTTCATGCAATACATATACATGACTTCCACCAAGCCTGTTTCCACGGCGTTCAGCGGATCTGCCGGTCTGAAGGTTAACGAAGTGCACTCGGCTGTCCGCTTGGCTGGTGGACCCAATCAACGACGTGGAAACAGATGGGCAGGAAGTCATGTAAATGTATGGGCTGCGTCGACATCCCGGCAAGGCATGCGATTAACGCCCATAACACTGTGGAAAGTTAGCCTTACTGTGAGTAATTGCATTGATAATTGCCCCGAACAGGAGAATGGTTTCTGGTAGCATTATAAAAAAGTGTTGCTCTTGCATGAATAAAGTTCAAAGTCAAGTTTTTTTTTGTTTTAGAACTATGCAATGTTCCCATAACCCTTCTCTACACCTCCAGGCATTTGCTCTCCTCGTGCTGAAGAATAAAGCCATGTCATACGTCCATTGGGATTTTAATGCACCTCCTGCTGGGTTCGTTGATAGAAGGAAAGGCCTGATGGGGTATTAATCCCTAACATAGCTCAACTAAATCCAAATTAAATGACCTCTCGCAGATGTGCTGATTCATAATCTGTACTTATCCCTCCTTTGTACATATCATTGTACCTATAACTTTTCACAATACCCATACCATGTTGCCAAAGCTGGCTGAAACCCTGTTTCCCCCATGATAAGCCATCCCCATCAAATCAGATTTTTGCCCAAAACTTTAATTAATGCCTGCCCGTATCTCCCATTCGGGTGGTACATTGGGTAGCTGTGTGCCTCCGTGTGACTCCGTCAGGGCTGACTGCAGTGCAGGAAGGACTAGCAAGCTGCTGATCCCTGCCGCAACGGAGTCTGTTACCCGGCCGTATGGGTAGAACCCAAAAAAAGTGAATCAGTGAAGAGGAAGGGGACAATGATTGGCACAGAGTAATCAAAGGGGACAATAAATGGCACAGAATGATCAAAAGGGGACAATGAACGGCACAAAGTGATCAAAGGGGACAATGAATGGCACAGAGTGATCAAAGGGGACAATGAATGGCACAGAGTAATCAGAAGGGAACAATGAATGGCACAGAATGATCAGAAGGGGACAATGAATGGCACAGAGTGATCAGAGGGTGACAATGAATGGCACAGAATGATCAAAGGTGACAATGAATGGCACAGAATGATCAGAAGGGGACAATGATTGGCACAGAGTGATCAAAGGGGACAATGATTGGCACAAAGTGATCAAAGGGGACAATGAGTGGCACAGAGTGATCAAAGGGGGACAATGAATAGCACAGAGTGATCAAAGGGGACAATGAATGGCAGAGTGATCAAAGGGGACAATGGATGACACAGAGTGCTCAAAGGGGAAAATGAATGGCACAGAGTGAACAAAGGGGACAATGAATGGCACAGTGTGATCAGAATAAGACATCCCCCTTAAAATAAGACCCGGGGCATATTTTGGCGTTTCAAAAAATATAAGACAATGCCTTATCATTGAGGAAACACGGTATCAGTTTTCTGTTTTCCATTACTCCCCCTCCATCTGTCTATATTGATAATATCATTATTGTATGCCAGCTGTTCCGCCCTCTGATAAAGCCCATTATCTGTTCAGGTACACGCCTCACCTGAGCAAAGTTTGTATTATCTTCTAATTACAGCCATAAAAGGGTTGGACATCCTAATTAATGATTGGCAGGAGCTGATATTTTGAAAATACACACGAGAATTGTCTCTGGGAACAATTGTTTTATGATTAATCCTGGCAACAAGAGAATGAATGAATGCTGTACACATGGTGCTCATTCAGTCCTAGAGAGAGGGTAGGGTGGAAGACATAGCAGATGGCACCTGTCTTAGGGCCCCCATACACCTTTAGATTTCTCTGTCAGATTTCCTTTAGATCTCCTTTTGTTTTACCAAAACCATGTAATATGAGGGACTTCCTAAACCATCAAGTCTACCTGTGTTCAATCGCAGAGGACCCGGCACTACATAGTTGTTGGTAGATCCAAAGGATATCTGACAGAGAGATCTAAAGGTTTATGGCCAGATGATTCCATATGTAATAGTGATCATCAGGCAGGTCAATCATTTAGGGAACCTTTCTGATGGGTTGAACCAAAAATCATAGATTTCTCTGACCCCAAAAAATTTATCTTTTGAAATTGATTGAACGGAAAACCTAGATGTGTATGGGGGCCTAAAGGGAGGGAATTTGCTAAGCAGGTGGTACATCTCTTGGTCTACTGGTTACGGGACATCGGTTGAAAGCCACCACCATGACTATGACCAGTCCAATCATCTGTTTCTGAGGAGCCTGCTGCAGCCTTTCCAGAGGGAACCCACAAAGAGAGAAATCTTGCAGGGTTTGGTAGTTATACAGCTGCTGATATCTCTTTTCCACAAAGCAACCACATACTTAGCCTTTCAATAATTTTTAGTAAGTCATATTTTTAAACCTTTCCCCACTTATCGTTTACCATATTGTTGACTTATGCATGGCTCCCCATCATTTCTGGTCAAATTCTAAAAGGAGAACCTCTTTGACCCACTGATCACTTTTCTTAAGGTGGTGGAGGAAATGAATTCCTCCTTATCTGTATAGAATGATCTAGTCATCTTATGCAAGGATAGGAGGAGATGTCAAGAGCTGGCTGCATCTACTATTGTCTTTGTTACCTTATACCAGTGGTTTCCAAACTTTACTTGCCCTTCTATTTAGGAACTTACTCGAGCCCCCCTCTCCATTCAAACACAGGTTCAGAATGAGGGCCCGTGCCCCTTCCCACCCCCCAGTTTGGGAACCACTGCCTTCTTCCAAAAATACACAGTTTACTTATGATAGTGTAAAAAATCTATGTGTAATGTGTTGGCGTTAGTTATGGCCAAAAAGTTCGCCTGGCGGACAGTTCGCAGTGAACATAGTATGTTCGCAGTTCGCAATACTGGCGAACATTATGGGTGTTCAACCCGCCCCCTACACCTTAACATGGAGACAAAGTGCGACCCCACACCCTATAGTCAGGTGGGACAGTACAGCCAATAACACTTAATTTCGTTCCTGAAGAATACCACCCCTCAAAAAAGAAGCAGCCCAGCAGCCATTTTTACATTTATCCTGTGTCTCCAGTACTAGATAGATAGGGAGAGCTGCTGCTGACTGAAGGATGGCTGAGCTACTTTACTAATACACTCCATCCAGTGATCTGTAGCTATAGCTAATGTGTAGTTCATCATTACTGTGCCACAAAAGTCCTTGGGGGTGGCGTGTGCTGTATTATGCATTGCAGAGAGATCTGACTACATGTGATGCACTGCAGAAGGTACTGTCAGGTAACTTTTGGCAAAATCTTTAATCTAGATGTGATTTCCGGCCATTAGACCTGAAGAAAACAGAAGTTTAGCCATTGATCCCTATTTGGCATAACATTGTCCAGGTGGTTGCATCCTTTTGACTTTTTTTTTAATTGGTATTTTGGCTACAAATATGACCTGAAGGTTTGAGAAGTTCGCCCTCAATTAAAGTCAATAGAGGTTCGCCGTTCACAGTGGGTAATTGCAGAAGTTCGATTCGCCTGTTCACATACAGCCACAGCTGATGTTTGTCCATCACTAGTTGGCGTATTACACATACACATCTGTTTTCATATCTTCGCTTTCAGCTTTACTTATCACCTCATTGTGCAATGTTTCATCAACATGAAGATGAGCTTTGACCATGTCTAGTGGGAAAACAGACTGGAAAACCCACAAAAAGTTCTTAAATATAAAGTAACAGGGCATAGGCTGACCATGGATACTAGTTATTTTATTCTTAATGTTTATGAGTATCCAAACGTCATTGAACTGTCTCTTATACAGTTGTCACCAAGCAGTTGTCTACATTTACAACGTATGGGGCTGTCAGGTTACAGAGAACAGGATTTTGGTCACTTATTGAGATTCCAGAAAGTTCTGAACACTCTCAATGCCCTAACACCAACAGTATATTATTACTTGGGGACTTCTGTAAGCCCCCCCACTCAGGGCCGCCATTAGGGGGAAAGGGGGCAATCCCATCTCAAGCCCGAGCAGCTAGGGGGGCCAGGTGGGCATTATCTCCGGGCTGCCCAATCGACACGACAACCCCGGACTGCAGACAGCCTCTTATGAGGTGTGCCAGCACCCACAACCCCCCCCCCCCCCCCCCCCCCCCAGCCACAAGGAAAGGAGTGCATTTTTTTCTTCTACTAGCACCCCGTGCTCAATAACTTTTTTCCCGGGGGGCCCAAAAAATTGTTAAGTATGGAGCCCCAGGGATTTCTGATGGCGGCCCTGCCCCCACTATTGCTGTAGCTTATCCCAATCCCCATTACTGCCACTTTCGCTGAACAACATGATCTACTATACGTTATTATATATCATTGTACTGCATGCATAAATCATATATATTTAAATATTATTATTAGAATGATTTGCAACCACTGAAGTAATCCCTAACCCAACATCTCAAACCTTATACAGAGGTTCATAGCAAACAATACTGGTCATTTCGGCCGTTCACTGAGTGATTAGAGATGGTCGAATTCTTCAACTTCCTAACTTTGTGAGCTGATGGCAAAGCCTCTCACAATTGTGCAAATCACAATACTGGAGATGTAGAGAAGGGTTGTGGGAACATAAGAAAAAATTTTTTTTTTGCTCTAGCACATGTAGTTTTTGCATAAATTAGGTTCAAAGTCGAAATTCAGATTTTCAAAATTTCGACTTGACTTTGAACTTTGTGCAAAAAATATTTGTGTTAGAGACATACTTTTTTTGCAGTATACCCCCAACCCTTCTCTACATCTCCAGCACATTTTGTGATGATTGCAATTAACTCGAAATCATCGAAATGGTCGTATTTTTGAAAAAAAATTCGACCATCTCTATTAGTGATAAATCTCCAGAGACATCTGTCGGTGGAGATGTACAGAAGGGTTTTACTTTTTGCTTATACTCAAGTAGTTTTCCCAGTATGTTCTTGAGGTACACCGCTTATATTTGCGACGGCTTTTACTCAAGAATATACAGTAATGTTATACTACAAAAGCAAAAAATACACTCAAATATTTTAATGAATTAATACCAAGAATCGTGCAATGTGGTGCTATTCATTCTGAATGGCACACTGACCCGCAATTAGAGATGGTCGAATTTTTTTTATTTCAAAGCCCCTGCACATAGTATAATCACCAAACTTGCTAGAAATGTACAGAAGGTTTGGGGGTATACTACAAAAAAAAAGCATGTCTCTAAAGCCCCCCATACACCACATACAACTACCATGCAACTTCTGTACAACCAACTTTTCTTCTACCAAAACCATGTAATAGGAGGACCTTTCTACACCTTCCAATCACTATGTATTCTATCAGGGAGGTCACTATACTACATAGTTGTTGGTAGGTCTCATGAAAGTTGTATGGAGGAATCTGCAGGTGTATGGGGGGCTTAACACAAATAGTTTTTGCACAAATTAAGTTCAAAATCAAGTCAAAATTTCGAAAATGTTTTTGAACTTAATTTATACAAAAACTACATGTGTAAAGCCCCCCATACACCACATACAATTACCATGCAACTTCTGTACAACCAACTTTTCTTCTACCAAAACCATGTAATATGAGGACCTTTCTACACCTTCCAATCACTATGTATTAGAGCAAAACTTTTTTTTTTCAAATGTTCCTACAACCCTACATCTCCAGCAATTTTGGTGATGATACCATTTTCAGAGGCTTTGCTATCAGCTCACAAACGTAGCAAGTCAAAAAATTCGACCATCTCTGCCTGTAATGCAACAGGCAGTAATTCAACGACATGCGTTGTCTTCTCTCAAGCTGCATTAAAGTAAATGGGCCTTAAAAGTTTCAGTATATATGCAGTATATTTATTGGATAGATGTGGAGTAGATAGATGTATATTAATTTATAGCCTAATGGAATTATATAAAAGAAAAGCAATTGTTCTCTTAACGTAACGTATGTGCGAAGGGCATATTTGGAATTAGCAAATACAGCCAGTGGCCCAACTTCCATAAAGAAACTGTAAATCAGTGGGTAGTCTATCAGCCTGGCAGACATAATTAAATAAAGGAATCCTCAAATGAATAACAAAAACACCCTACAGCCCTATCACTCTCTTACAGGAGCGGTCCTAGACTGATTGGTGCCCTGGGTGAGCACCCTCTCTTGGGGCCTCCTCAGGATGACCTCTCACGATTGCCGGAGAGCTTTTGTCCCAGGTGGGTGCTGGTGAGTCATATGGACAGACTTATGGACCCTGTTACTCACCAGCACTCTTCCAGAGATGATCTGGAAGACGAGACGAGCAGCTGCACGCTTAATAGGCAGGAAGGCTGCTGCCCCACCGGCATGATGCCTCCCTTGACAACCGCCCATATTGCCCCTGCCAAAACTGCCACTATCCTCCTTAGGTCAGAAGTGATGTATGCCAGGTGCCTTTCCATTGGTAGCTGTAACCATCATTTATGAGACATACTACAATTTCATACATACAAGTCACTTGATTGGTTGAAATGACCCTGGTGAAAACTGTTCTCTGTATTAGGAAATAAGTCCCAATGAATGTCTATGGAAAATCAAATCAACCAAAGTGACCCTCAAAATGGGACTTTTAGTTGGCAGACTCAACCCAGAAAACACAATTATTCAATAAGAAAAACAAAAACTATTTTATTATACTTCAAATAAATCTTCCATATGAATGTCTATGCAAAAAAATTAAATTGACCCCTCTACTATAACCACCTTAATGGAGAAGTAGAGGAAAAGCCATAATGGCAGACTGTAAAGATGATGCAGTTCTAAAGGCCCCCATACACCTTACAATCTTTCCATACAATTTCTGTACAATCAAATTTGGTTCTACTAAAACCATGTAATATTAGGAGCTTTCTACATCTTCCAATCACTATGTATTCTATCAGGGAGGACCTGGCACTACATAGCAGTGATA
>CM070036.1:5769701-5783968 GCA_036250615.1 Ptychadena robeensis | reverse complement strand
GGAGTTCGAGTTCGCCGTTCGCGAACATCAAATTCCGGGTTCGAGCCATCACTACTCAGGATAGCTGCCAACCTCGTCACGGTTTATATTGGCTGCATAGTGATTTGTATCTCCATCAGCACGCCCTCTGCTGCTCATGTTTATACTGCAGCCCCAGTCCTGGTTCTTTTGTCCTAATACATTGTTATCTAAGGGCCCCCATACACCTTTCTCTGTCAGATTTTCTTTAGATCTCCTTTTGTTTTACCAAAACCATGTAATATGAGGGACATTTAAACCATCAAGTCTACCTGTGTTCAATCGCAGAGGACCCGGCACTACATAGTTGTTGATAGATCTAAAGGATATCTGACAGAGAGATCTAAAGGTGTATGGGCACCTTTATATTTGCATAATTTTCCTAATAGTTCCATGGAAGTTCCATAGTATTCTCCTGTGCCGTACATGTACAGCAGTGATGACGAACCTTTTAGAGACCGAGTACCCAAACTGTAACCCAAACCCCACTTATTTATCTCAAAGTGCCGACTTGGCAATTTAACCTGACTTACACACACACACACATCCTCTGGGTTATTATTTGGGGTTCAGTTGTTGTTCATAGGGGATCAGTGCAGTTACAGTCTTCCTGTAAATCCTAGGCTGCTGATGCACTACAGCCCCCAGCATGCATAAAGTTATCTGTTAGTTTTCCATGGCATTCTGATGACAGAGCATAAAAGGCAAGAACCCAGCTTGCTGAGTGAAGAAACTACAACTGCAAGTATTACATTCTGCCAGAACTACATTACCCAGCATGCCCTGCTGCCTTTTCTACCTGTTGTAGGACTACAACTTCTAACTTGTGAGATTCTTCTGCCTTCTTTTATCATTCTGTCTTCTACTCAATCACTACACACACTCTCTCTTACACATTATGCACACACACCTTTTTTTGGCTTACTGATTGTCCCTCCCCGGGCATCTGATTGGCTGGCAGTGCTAGTGGAGGGTATGTGGCGCTGTGTGCAATCAGAAGAGAGGGGAAGAATACTGACAGCATTGAGAGCCAATGGGCTACAGTTCTTTCCTCCATCAGCCTCTGTGTTGGCTGACAGGTTGGGCACCCACAGGGAGGGCTCTGAGTGCCACTTCTGCCACCCATGCCATAGCTTCGCCATCACTGCGCTAGAACTAAGCTATATGACATGGAATGGGGTCAGTAATCAGCACAAGTGATGAGGCCCAATATCTGGAACATAAAGCTAAATGTGAGGTGAAAAAGGAATACACAGAAATGGAGTAGTGGTGAGCGGCATAGGCAATATTCGAATTCGCAATATTTCGCAAATAATTCTACTAATACTCGGTTGATATTCACAATCATAATCTCATCGTGATTACCTTCAAAATAAATGGTCACATGTGTATTTATTTATTTATTTTTGCATTGCAAATATAAAATCACAATCCCTGGCCAAAAGCTTCCCAATGCATATCGTGAATATTCGAAATTGCGAATATCTGCCGCCATATTTGTGAATTCTTGAATAGCCAATATTCATCGAATATATTCGCAATTCAAATATTCAAGCTCAACAGCTAATTTAGAGTCCCCTGTGGATTGAGAGACCCTACACTAGAGACTGCATATGCTAAAGGACTCTTTCACATTAGCCCTGTGTGCTCCGTAGTTTGTGTAACGGCAACACACACAACACAGGTTGTGGATTTTTTTTATGGAGTGGTATGCAGGGGCTTTTCTAGCATTCTATGCAAAAGTGTTGAGGGGCCCCTCTGGGGTCCTGGGGCCCTATGCGCACACATACTTTGCATAGTGGTAGAAACCATGGTAAGCCATAGCTCCCCAGACCCAAAACCAGAATGTAAGGAACTGCAGTGCGCTGCTGTTCTGTGCAATGTATCCTGCATGCTGGGCAATTCCACCTCCATTCATTTCAAACCCGAACATGACGCGAATAGACCGTGAAAGAACCGTAAATCGGACAATGAAAGAATAAATAAAAAAGAATACACTCATATTTTATCTTTTACAACACTATTCTTATTGTTATTTTATAAACTAGTGACAAATGTATTGGAAGTTAGGGGAGACCAAATGTGAGGGTCTCAGAGGGATCACCATTTAACTAAGTAAATAGGTACGAGGCTCCTATTGGATAAATCTGGGGTTGCTGCAATTGGTCAGGTCTAGGTTCAACAACAGCATGTGCTCCAAGAATGAGGTCAGCTGACTACCTGAATATACTGAATGGCCAGGTTATTCTATCAATGGGTTTTGTCTTCCCTGATGGCACGGGCATATTCCAAGATGACCATGCCAGGACTCATCGGGCTCAGATTGTGAAAGAGTGGTCCAGGGAGCATGAGACATCCATACACGTTCCGATTTTGCGTACGAATTTTGCCCGATCGACCGGGAGATGGGTCGGGGTGATCGATCGGGAGAATAATTGGATGCGGAATTATGTACCCGACCGATCACGATTTCTCAAAATCGGCTGAAAAACCGGTTATTCTATCAATGGGTTTTGTCTTCCCTGATGGCACGGGCATATTCCAAGATGACCATGCCAGGACTCATCGGGTTCAGATTGTGAAAGAGTGGTCCAGCGAGCATGAGACATCATTGTCACACATGGACAAAGTCCAGACCTTAACCCCATTGAGATTCTGTGGGATGTCCCGGAGAAGGCTTTGCGCAGAGGTCAGACTCTACCATCATCAATGCAAGATCTTGCTAAACAATAAATGCAACACTGGATGGAAATAAATCTTGTGACGTTGCAGAAGCTTATCCAAACAATGCCACAGCGAATGCGTGCTGTAATCAAAGCTAAAGGCGGTCCAACCTAATAATAATGTGACCTTGTTTTTGGTGGCAACTTTTTTCTTGGCCAGTGTATCACGCCTACTTGACTTTGGTTGCACCATCCAAAACCCACCACTGGGTGGCAGCAACGCAGCTCCATCATCTCCTCTGGACAGGGAAGCGCCTGGCAGCCGTATCACCAGTAAAGGTAAACGCTGGAGAAATGTAGAAATGATTATCATGAACATACTGGTGTTTGGTTATCAACCTCTCTTGGGGTCAACACTTAAGCAGGGTACAGACGCTAAGATATGGGCCAAATTGATGGCGGCTTCGAGTGCCGTGCGTGCTCACGGCCATCTATCTGGCCCAAATAATATGCGCTGTTTTCGAGCGGAACAAATCAATCCCACTTAAAAACAGCCATCAGACAGGACTCTAAAAACAGCCGATGTCCGATGCTTTGCATAGAGACCGTGGGTCTCCAGACAAAGCTTTAGCTGAGCTGGGGAGAGAGCAGAGCTGTCTCCCCAGCTCCGCCGATAACTGACAGCAGTGTGATGACATCATCACGCTGCTGCAGGGTACATCGGACGGCTTGAATATCAAGCTGTCTGTACCCTGCTTTACTTCATATTGGTAAGGGTAATGATTGCGCCATCAGACTTGACAAGAGCCTGGCCATTGACATTTCTACACTACAAAAGTTTTTTGGGGCAGTTTGCTTTATCTGTGTGCTTTGTCACTCATATTTTCAGTGTCAAGTCCACCCTAAACTGTAAGATCAGTCAGTTAGAGAGAGGAGAGAACTGCAGCACTCAGCTGCCTATTGGTTCTCCAAGCTGTCAGTTCTCCTCTACCTCTGCCTAATGCACACAGTATCCCACCCTCCCCTACCACTGCCAGAAGGCTGGGGGAGGGACATTAATATTATCACACATTTATAAAGCACCAACATATTACAGAGCATATATAGTCATATCACTAGCTGTCTCTCAGAGAAGCTCACAATCTAATGTCCCTACTATAGTCATGTATATGTAACAAAGTCATGTATATGTAACAAAGTCATGTATATGTAGTGTTCAAATCAATTGGATCAATGCAATGGATTAAATCAATGCAATACCAAATTCAGACACAAGATGTCACTAGCAGCAGTACTATCACAGCACAGAGGTCACCTTCCTCACTGATCGGGAGAAGAGGGGCTGGGGGACGGGACAGCAGCAGAGTCTCTCCTCTCCCTTTCCAGCTGTGTCTATGGAAGCTGTAGAATGATTGCAGCTTCCACGGACACGGAGAGATAGGAGAGTTCATCGCCTCTCCTCCTCTTCCCACTCAGAAGAAGTTCCCAGGCAAGGACCTGTCAGCGGGGATCGGGAGACAGGTTAGTTCGTATGCCCTATGCAATACAGGGGCAATGACAGGGGCTGCAAGAGGAGGACCAAGGGGGGCCACTTAAGAATGCCCAAAGGGCCGCATGTGGCCCTGGGGCCGCAGGTTAGGCACCTGGTCTCTGGACACAACGCTGGCAAACACAGCAAACCTACTTTGTGTTAGTCCAGGTGTGGGAGGAGATCCCTCAGGAGACCATCTGCCACCTCATCAGGAGCATGCCCAGGCATTGTAGGGAGGTCATACAGGCACGTGGAGGCCACACACTACTGAGCCACATTGTGACTTGGTGTAAGGACATTACATCAAAGTTGGATCAGCCACTTTAATTTGAGTGTCACTCCAAATCCAGACCTCCATGGGGTGATACTTGTGACTTTTTGTGTGATTTTGTTGTCAGCACATTCAGTTATGTAAAAAACTAAGTATTTTATAAGAATATTTCATTCATTCAGATCTAGGGTCAGCTCTTATTCTTGTGTTCCCGTTATTTTTTAGAGCAGTGTATTTTATACCTGAACTTTTCATAGATGTGTCGTTAAGGGGTTGTTCACACAATGCACAGGTGCTCAGGGAACAATTAAAAAAATGGACAGATGCCCAAAAAGTGGCACCAATTCAAATGTCACTACTTTGTGCCGCCGCTGCCATACAGGTCTACCCAATAGCAAATTTTACAATCATAACCTAAAGGCAGCCATACACGGCCTGATTTACACCCAATTTTTCGTCTGATCAACCGCCGTGCGCAGATAAGTCTGTTGCTTGCCAGCAATGTACAGAGAGGTGTTCTTACTTTGCAGAATTGATGACAACTCCACTTGTGTCCCCACAATGTTGTTTTGTGTGTATTCCTTGTCCTTACATGTGACAGTATACACACACTGTCTCTGACACACCAGGCAATTCACATGCTCAGTCTGAGCTCAGCAATACATTGGAGACTACGACAATATGGCGGCCAAGCAGAATGGAGACACAGTGGCTGGAGAAGATTGGGCCTCTGGCGGTCAGTGACATTACCGGAGCTTTGCCTGTAAGGAAGTGACGTATGTGACATCGCTCAGGCTGCTGGCCAATGAGGAAGTAGTTTAACACCGAGGGCAAGTTAGTAAGACACAGGAGGGGAACTGTGGGGTCCGGGGACATGAGGCGGTGACACGGTATGCTCTGGCCGGCCGGGGGGCCACACCGGACATCATGAACATTGACGTGGAATTCCACATCCGACACAACTATCCCTGGGCCAAACTACCTGCCAACGTCAGACAGGTGAGGAGATGTGTTGGTGTAACCTCCATCAGGGGTCTGGCCCCTCCCCCTACACATGTGTCACCACCCACATCACAGGTCAGACCCCTCCCCCTACACATGTGTCATCAACCCCATTATGACTCTATCCCGCCCCCTACAAGTGTCAGACCCTTCCCTCTACATATGTGTCCCTACTCCTTCAGTGGTCTGTCTCCTCCCCCTATATGTGTCATCACTCCTTCAGTGGTCTGTCTCTTCCCCCTATATGTCACCACCCCTTCAGTAGTCTGTCTCCTCCCACTATATGTGTCATCACTCCTTCAGTGGTCTGTCTCCTCCCTCTACTACCACCGTCTTGAGTGCTCTGTCTCCTCCCCTATATATGTGTCCCACCACCTCTTCAGTATCTGTCTCCTCCCCCTATATATGTCAACCAACCTCATGGGTCTTCTCCCCCCCATAATATGTCACCAGCCTTCATTGATCTGTCTCCTCCCTCTATATAGTGTCACACCAACACTTCAGGTCTGTCTCCTCCCTAATATATGTTCACCCACCCTTCATGGTCTGTCTCCTCCCCCTACATATGTCTCACCACCCCTTCAGATTGTCCCTCCCCCATATATGTGTCACCACCCCTTCAGTGGTCCATCTCCTCCCCCTATAATTCCCAACCCCTTCCAGTAGTCTGCTCCCTCCACTATAGTGTCATCACTCCTTCAGTGGTCTGTCTCCTCCTCTACAAGTGTCCCACCTCTTGAATGCTCTGTCTCCTCCCCTATATAATGTGTCACCCCACCCTTCATGGCGTCTCCTCCCCCATATATGTCACACGCCTTCATTGTCTGTCTCCTCCCTCTATATATGTGTCACACACCCTTTCAGGGGTTCCCCTCCCCCTATATAGTGTCACCACCCCTCAGTGTATGTCCCCCCTCCCCCTATATATGTATCCCACCACTTCAGTGGTCTCTTCTCCCCCTTCTTTATATGTGTTACCACCCCTTCAGTGGTCTGTCCCTCCCTCTATATATCTCACACCCCTTCAGTTGTCTCCTCCCCCCTATATTTTTTACACCACCCCTTTAGTGGTCTGTACTCCCCCCCTAAACACCATCTCACCACCCACCACCACCCCGTAGGTCTCTCCTCCCCCTATATCTGTGTCACCACACCACCCTCAGTGGTCTTCCTCCTCCCCCTATATTGTCACCACCCTTCAGTGGTCTGTCTCCTCCCTCTATATATGTGTCACCACCCTTTCGGGTATGCCCCTCCCCTATTTATGGTCACCACCCCTCAGTGTATGTCCCCCTCCCCCTAATATGTAATCACCACCACTTCATGGTCTCTCCCCCCCCCCCCTCTTTATGTGTTACCACCCTCATGGTCTTCTCTTCCCCCTATTATTCCAGCACCCCTTCAGTTTTCTCCTCTCCTTCCGGCCCTATATTTTTTTTCCAAACCCCCCTCTTCCTTCTTCTTTCCTCCACCAACCCCCCCCTTATATGTCTCCCATCCCTTCCTGTTTTCTTTCTCTCCCCATGCTTCTCTCTCTCTTGTTGTTACACCACCCCAGGCCCCCCCTATATATGTGTTACCACCCTTCAGGGGTATGCACCTCCACCTATAATGTGTCACCACACCTCAGGGGTATGCCCCTCCACCTATATATGTGTCACCACCCTTCAGGGGTATGCCCCTCCCCCTAAATGTGTCACCACACTTCAGTGTATCCCATTCCCCCTATATATACCCCACCCTTCAGTGCGTCTCTCACCCTCTCTTTATAGTTTACCACCCCTTCATGGCCTGTCTCCTCCTACCTATGTCACCACCCCTTCATGACTGTTGGCTTCTCCTAATATATGTATCCACTTCTTTAATGGTCGTAACCATACACAACATATGTGTCACCACTCCTTAAGGAGCTGTTCCCTTCACTTCTACACAATAACACCACCTCACCAGGTGTCTGTAACCTTCCCATACCTATGGTCACCCCCTATTAGAGGCTATCCTCACCAAACATATGCACACCCCCTCAAAGCCCCACTACTTACGTCACCAACCCATAGGTCTGTCACCTCCCTATACCAACCTCCCATGTTAGCCGTCTGCATCACTACACAAGTGTCATCTCTTAATCCCCCCCCCATTCTGGAATATTATCAACAACACCTTAAAGAATTCGGAAGAAGTCAGCTAAAACCCGAGCAACTTTTTGTGTTACAGAAGTGACTATCAATAAGTGTCAGACCCTCACAACCCACCACCCCATGAAGGTTTTGGTGTTGTGTTTGTGTGTTGTGTGTGTGTGGGGGGGGGGTGGTACAGCCCCCCCATACCTTACTATTTTTGTTTCTTCTTATATACCGTGGGTTTATCTGAGCTGCTCGGATTTGTATGCCAGAGAATACGCGCTGATCATAAATAATTAATCAGGCAGCATCAAGTGCTGTGTAGGTGAGACTTTGACTTGCAGAGCCGTGGTCCGGGTCTCACATGACACATCTGTGCGCCGGGGACCGCTGAAACGTCCCACCCAGTTCAACGGGGTCAATTTTAACTATTCCAGCTTCAACTACTGTGTTTACCTGAAATAAGACACTGTTTATAAATAGGTGCAAGAAAAGTCCACTAGGCTTATTTTCAAGGACAGGTCCTTTTTTACTATTTATTGATGCATTACAAAATGCCACAATTGTCAGCGGTGTAAGCTTTATTTTAAAGGTAGTTCGGTTCAGAACTTCTTTACTTTTGGGGGCAGCATTCAAACCGGCGATGCAACACCACTCTCTGGAAAGCTGACAGTTGGGCCTGCCAGCCCCTGTGTCTGAAACCACACACAGTGGCAGATGCAGGGGGCAGGAGGCCAGGCAGGGTGGTTTGGCAGGGCTGTGGAGTCGAAGGATCGGAGACATTTTGGGTCCATGGAGTCGAGTCGGCAAAAAATGGAACCGACCCTCACTCCCCTACCTAAAATTTAAATGGAAATTAATAAAAAAAAAATTTCTTAAATGTCGCAATAACAAACATCATAATGAACAACTTCTCTATAAGAATAAATGCATTCGAGCATAAAATTACAGCGACCCACTGTGACCCCCCACCCACACACGTAATGAGTGGGGCGACAGACCAGCTCAGAGAGCCAAGTCACCCAGACTCATGACGTCATATGAAGCTGCTCTCCAGAGCTGACAGCAGACGCGGTCTTCATTGACACTAACACATCGGCAGAGATTATGGACATGTCCTTCCTCGGCCGGCCGAGCTGTGGGGCGACAGCGACTGTCGCCCATGTGGCTCCCCCGACGGCATACGCACACGCCATCGATCCGCAGCAACATCGGCCGCCAATAACCCCAACCATGTGCAAAATATGGCAGCACTTAAATCTCGATAATGAAAAGTAAATTTTTGTAGGGACAAGACGCTTGTTAAGGAAAGGGAATGGATCGCCAATAGTTCAAGAGAAGCTGTAAAACATTGGAAAACCGGTCATTCAGCTAGGCGAAAACAACTCAGATTGTAGCCTTCAACTTTACCAACATACATGGGATTCCAGGGAAATATGAACATGTTTGAAGTGCCCCTTCACCCGCCTCTTTTGGAGCCTTCCAATGCCATCTCAGACAACAGAAGATCCAAACACTAAAGCTTGGCAACACACGGGTAGTCTGTAACAAGATTTATAATTAACTTGTGCGCTAACGGTGCTTGATGTACCCTAATTAGTTTACAACCTACCTGTGTGTGCCTCCTTCAGGGCGGGTCAATAGAGCCGGCTCGGAGACTTGATTGAAGGGTTCCAACATGTTGAAAAGAACCCCCGTTCAATCTCCAATTTTGCATCCGAGACATGAGTCTCATGGAAGCATTAAAAACAACGCGGCTCTGCCTCCTCCACAGCCATCGGCTGTCAGTGTGAAGGCGACCAGACAGACACTCTCACTTGGAAACTGTGTGAGACGGATGTTCTGCCCAGTTGTGGCGTGTTGTAAAATCACACACTGCAAGCTGGGATAACGGGTCCCCCATTGAACAGGAATCACATTGTGACCTGTGGTGCACTTGATTTCCGTCAGTTGACTCCCAGTCAATCAAACGTGGGCCTAGCTTAAAGAAAAAGCAGCAGCATCTTCTGCCAACTCCCTTCTCTGCTTTAATGGCATTACGTCCAGTGTGTCTTCCTGGCCGTAGTTCTTGGTAATGTATGTGCTTCCTTTACTTCAAGGATGGATAAAAAACATTAGCATATTACATACAGGGAGTCGAGTCGGAACTGAATCTGAAACTGAGTAGTCGGAGTCGGGGAATTTATCGACCGACTCCACAGCCCTGGGTTTGGGTTTGTGTGGGGCATCTGTCTCTGGGACAGGGTAGGTCTTATTTTCGGGGGAGGTCTTATATTAGAAGCACTATGGAATGTGTTGACAATATATTAATATGTAAAATAAATATTTGATACAGAGTATTTGCTCATCTTTTATTCATTGGATCCCCCGCCACCCCTGTGACACCCGATGATTCCCACCTCGTATATCAGACCCATAACCTCCATGTTTTGTCTCCGCAGAGCCTAGGGAACTCCCAGAAGGACTACGAGAAGCATGTCTTCCTGTACAGCATACGCAACCAGCTGAGGTACCGCAGTAACCTAGGTAAGGAGACGGTGCGCGGTCAGGACCCGGCACAGACTGTTTGGAAGTAGCCGGATCAGACCTGAGTCATGAATGTGGGATTACCGAGGCCACTTATTATTTATTGCGCAGATTAAATGCTTCAGATTGCTGAAACGGGTTTTATAGTTGGAGCGGCTGCTTCCTTGTGAAAGGCCACTGAACATGAAACACCGAGCACTTACCTTGGAGGGAGTCTGTGTTTTGCCGATATAAAGGAAGGCGTTATGTTCTGTATGTCCCTTCCGAGACATTCCTGCTATCAAGTATCTATAGATTGTACCCTCGCTGTCACATGACTTGGTGACGGGATGAAGTACTCCCCATGTGCATGCTCTGGGGTAATGTCATCCCTAGTTTGCCAACCAAATTGGACCATAGTTACAGGTGAGGTAAGTCCAGTGGACTCCAGTTTGTTTTGTATACCTCCTACTCACTCCTTCATATATTCTTAGGTTAATGCAGTGGCTCCCAACTTTCCCTTGCAGGGCCCCGCTTTTCTATTTAACAACATTTTTGAGCCCCCCCCCCTCTTCCCATTCAAACACAGGTACAGAATGAGGGCACGGAGCACCCCCCAGTTTAACAGTTTGGGGACCACTGGGTTAAGGCTAGGGCTCCACTATGTGCTGCCATCCGGAACGTTCATGTGGACGCTAATGGTTGCATCAACATGACGGAGGTTTGGACCAATGGATCAGAGGCTCTGGCGCCCTGTGCCCTGTCATAGCCCCATTGCAGTCAATGGGCGGCTTGTGCACTGCGCTGGTATCCCTGCGTTGCATTCTAGCGCAGTGCACAAGCCGCCATCGAGGCTATGACAGTGCTGTCTACACAGAGCATCATAGCCCCTGATCCGTAGGTCCGTGCCTCCGTTCCATTGACATGAACGCAGTGGAGGCGTGACGCCCAGGCAAGGTGGTCATACACGGATCAATACCCATCCATTCGGATTGCCGAACGATCGTTAGAAAAATCAATGCACACCACTTTGTGCAATCAATTTCCTGGCGATTCTTTGGATGGGGAACCTAGTCCCCATCTAAAGTAACGGCGATCAAACAGGGATTTACCAACATGTTGGTTCCCTGTTTGACCCACATTTCTTTGAGCGGGATCGAACAAGGGATTTCATATTCGATTCCTGAACGTTCGGTGCAGATTCACTAAAATCGACCCGTGTATGGGTACCTTCAATCATACGTCAGCCCATTGATTTAACCTTCTTAGTGGTATGCAGAACCCAGATTTTGCATTGTTGCGTGTCTGCCAATTGCTTCCGGCACGTCTTTGGCATCATGAGTGACGCCGAAGAGGTGAGAGGCGGAGCTATAGGCCTCCATGTTTTGGAGGGGTGTCACTCTTCCGGCCCACATCCACATCGATGTGTTGAGGGGAGGGAGGGAATCACAGTTGCCCGTATCATGCTATTTTCATACAGCCATAACGCTAGGGAGGATAAAGGGGCCCCGTTATCGGCTGAGCTAAGTAGCGTGGCCAAAATGTGGCCCTTACGCAGCGAACAGGGTGGGGCTTGCGCTCGTTGTAGGCAGTTGGAGTATGAACATAGTGAGGCTTGGATGCGCTGACATCAGCACATCCAAGTGCATAGTGTACCCATAGCCGACATCCAACCGCCCTGTTTTGGCAGCCACTTGAAGGGGGGTCTGAGGTTGGGGATCAAGAATTTAGGAAAGTTGCTTACTTCAGGCAAGCTTTGATTCAGATTAGGCCTGGACCAGACAGAGTGTCCTGGACGCGGGCGGGACTTGGTTTCAGACATTGGCCACGTTACAATATTGCTGAGATAAGGCGCACATTTAAATCCTATGGGCATGATGCAAAGAATGCTGACCAAAAACAGCACAAGGCACCTAGTTGTTAATCAGAACATTCGGCTTGTCGCAGGATATGACGCACCTGTGTATGAATGTGGGGTTTTCCACGTCTAGGCCTCACTGCGACGCGGAAGGAGTGATCTGGCTCCTCGTGGCGTCTGGCTGATATTCGGCTTGGCTTTGTTTCTAGTAAAGCTTTGCTCCAAGCTTGAGTCAACATGTTCAAGGGCAGGCTGTGTTTACTCTGCAGCTTTGAACACTCAGCACATGGCTTCTACAATTTCCAGAGTACAGACAGACAGACCGCGCTTGTGACCACAGTCTCCATTACCACCACTGTGTTTATGGGTCCCCATACACCTTTAGATCTCTCTGTCAGATTTCCTTTGAATCTCCTTTTGTTTTACCAAAACCATGTAATATGAGGGACTTTCTAAACCATCAAGTCTACCTGTGTTCAATCGCAGAGGACCCGGCACTACATAGTTGTTGGTAGATCTAAAAGATATCTGACAGAGAGATCTAAAGGTGTATGGCCACCTTTAGACATATTCCATTCTCTGGCAATATTTTACTGGTCATGGGTTGGGCTTGTATACAAAGCTCAGGCTCAGCACTAGGTGGTGATATACAGGTGATACAATGGCACCTACCATGGAAAGGGACAAAGCGGGTGGACAGGAAGGGAATGTTTCGAAAAAACTCCAAGGAATTGTGGGCTTTTCCCAATACTGGTACTTACCTTCCAAAAGAGCCAACCTGGTGATGGCCACATAGGTGCCCAAGGCTCATGGTTGCCTGTCTGAGCCTACAGAAGAAGAACTACTGTACCACCATTTTCTGATAAACTTGATGGTGTCACAGTGGATGATATCAGAGCAGGGGGGACACACTTGGTGACACTGATGATGTAAAGGAGTGAACCCACTGGACCAACTGCACAGTTGGCCAAGGTGCAATCCAGGTGCAGAGTCTTAAGAACCGCCTGGTGTCCACCAGACCACCACACAAGGGGTGATGGACTTTGTCACAGATGATTCCCAGGTTTCAGTCCACGGATGCACCTGTGCAGTTAGTAGCTGACAAATACCAAGTCCAAGTGCCAAGGGTTAAGACAGCGGTAATCCAAAGAACAAGCCTAGGGTCAGAAGAGTAGATCCTAAACAAGGAATCTGAGGCGTGGACATGAAAGATCTTCTTGCTCAAGCAACTTCCTGTTGCCTGAGCCTTCCTTCAATAGGGCAGAAGGGAGGAGCACCTGACAGAGTAGGAAATACAGCTAGTATCCAGCAGAGGGAGCTAACCCTCGTAAATTATGAAACTATTAATGGACAGAGCTGTTTGGATACAGTGCAGAAGTGGCAGACACAGATCCCCTGGCGCTTCGGGGATCTGTGACAGATGGGAGCCATTGGAGAAAGGTGTCAGCAGATCACAGCTTGCTGGCTATAGGGTTCATTGGAGCATACCAGTCAGTTACTGATCTGACCCCTGTCCACCATTATTGGTGCCCACAGTGGTGGGTATGTAGACATCAGAACTGGATCAATGGAAGAAGGTGGCCTGTTTTTCTTTTTACATCATGTAGGCGGCGAGGTTTGTGTGCTTTGCTTACTTAGGGAATTGTGGAAAAACAGGTTCAATCCATTAAAGCCCCACCTCGAAATCTAGAGGCCTTGAATCCTTTAATGTTCTGGCTGATCAGTGTATTCTGTATGTTCAACTGATGTGACATCACCTCCCTGGTGTTATGACTCCATCGCCATTGATCTTTTTAAGGTGATCGGTGGTGCAATCCACCAAAAGTACTGAAATGGAACATAAAATCAATCGAGCAGTGATCGGACATGTCGGTAAAGGGCATTATTACACTATAGCCATCGTGCACTACGTATGGTACACAGGTTGGCATATAAAAGTTGTGTTACCATTCACACATACAGTTGGTACTGTAAATGTGCATGAATTGCCATCGCACAGCACAGACAGTGTGAAAGAGCCATGAAAGCTGTATGGGATGTAAATGATCTACTTTAACAGATGATGGCAACTTCGATAAACGTGTAATACCAGAGTTATCTAAGAATACAGCAGCTGTCACAAAGAAAGGGACCTCAGGATATTCACCTGTCAATAAAAAACATATATAGAATATAGTGTTTGGAAGGAATATATCACTGCTATGTAGTGCTGGGTCCTCCTTGATAGAATACATAGTGTTTGGAAGGAATATATCACTGCTATGTAGTGCTAGGTCCTCCCTGATAGAATACATAGTGA
>CM070036.1:5732481-5742489 GCA_036250615.1 Ptychadena robeensis | reverse complement strand
TCCTGTGCCATTTTTATCCCCCCTCTGATCCCCCCTGTGTCATTTGAAGTGATTCCCCACCCTGATACCCCAGCGCCGTATTCTTTATGGAAAAATTAGACATCCCCCGAAAATAAGACGTACGGCATGTTTGGGAGCAAAAATTTTTATTTTATAGCAGCCAGAGTGGACTGCCCACTGAAGGTAACAGAGAGATATCATCATGCTTAATTCACCATTTATTGAAGGGTTCCTGTCTTATTTTCGGGGAAACGCAGTAAGAACCAATAGGAAAGCTCACTGAGCGGGAGGTGTGGCTCAGACATACTGGGAGGTGTATCCAATATGTTACAGAGACCTCGATACTGAATCTGTTATTTACCGTTTATAGGAAAGCGGATCCACCATGGAGTATCCCTCAGAGAGCGGAACATCAAGCCTGCTGGGGCAGCCAGGACCTACAGAGGCCGGAGTACCACTGCCTTCCAAGAACTTAATTTTTCAAGATGGCGTCCTGTCCGAGTGGAACGGGCGAGCTCGCTTCTCCACTCACCACGTGCACACGCCAAGCGAGCAGGCCTGATGGCGAACGAGAACACGACCAACTTGTTGAAACAATTTGCCCCGTCGGTGTCTGTATTTATTGCTGCTGTGTATGTTGTGTGTGTAGCGGCGTGACTTCAGAGTCAGTGGCTGGTCGCTCATCGTCCTGTGGCACGTCCAGCGATTCTCCTACATTCCTAGGAAGCTTATTTTGTAGAATTCATTACTAGCGCGCACCAGGTACCGACTAAATGTCTTACTACAACCACTTCTACCAGGACCAAACTTTTATCCTCTTTTTTTGTTCCTACAGCTTGCTGGGACTTGTTGTTCCACCAGAGCCGCCTAAGGCCACCGTACCCCTAAATCTCAAACTCGCAGTTATTTATTAAAAATCCTTTTCAAGGGAAATGTATCCATTCGAGTTACTCAAAAGTGTTGATCTCTCTAATAAGATTTTTAACATTCGAAAGAAATTGACAGTATGTGTTAACAAGATTTTGTACATTTATTACAATGATCGTGAAGTATTCCCCTTCTAACGGTTACATGTCCATTGTAGTCACTTTCCGATAAGTGGATGTTCTTGATTTAAAGAGAAGAAAGTATATATGAAAAGGCACGTGCTTTTTTTGGTGAATAATATTGTAAATCTAAAGGAAAAGAAACATTGATTAGTTTATTACATTTCCCTGTACAAAGTGAGAACGGTTTGTGTTTTATGTCGGAATGTTCCATGAGATGTCATGGGGGGGTGACAGGTGATTGCACTGATTCCGGATCTTTCCAGGATTGTGACATTGGGGTAACTCTGCCTCTGAAGTACCCACGCCGCTTGTGCAGATGATGTGCGGGGTGGGAAGTTAGGAGGAAGAGTAACCCCCCATCCAGGTAATAGGAGGGAGGGGAGGTAGTCCCCCGATATTGGAGGGGACATCCATGACGCCACTTCATGGATTTCCTCATTCCCAGTGATATCTGTGTCTGTGGGGGCCTGAAATATTGTACCACCCCCCCCAATGTGCGCACTAATGAGGAGAGCCATGTCAGGGGCGGAGTGACTACATCTCATGTGCTGGGTTTGGGGTTCTACAAAAACCCGCGGACAGCGCTGACTACAGCCGAAGACTTCATTCACTATACACTGGGGGGGTCAGCCATCAAGGAGGGGGGCTCCTAATGATGGCCACTCCCACAACATAAATCTCTTTAGGGGTCTGTCCGGATTTGTTGTCCAAGTCCGCAGCCAAACCTCCTGTCCTGCAGACATCACCACACGTCTGTCCTGACTCCTAGTAGTCCTTGTGTGACCCTGCAATCCGCTGTCTCCAATCTGAGGAGCCCGGAGTCACCAGCCTCAGCTCCTTGTGTGGAGACACCCACCTCCCATGTGTACCACCAGCCACATGGAAATCCCAGGTATGTACCTGGGTGGAAGAGGAAGCCCCCCTCATTCCAGAGTCCAGGACCCTGAAAACACTACAAACATTCAGCAGCCTGCAGGTGGCGCCCGATCCCCTGCGTCTGATGGGACCTCTTACTGCTGGACACGTCACACAGACACACAACAACTGTCACAATACTTTACACAGATCACATAAGAAAGTCGTTACCCTGAAACACTCCGGGATCACTGCTGTGGCCTCACTGCCCATTCTCAGCAATGATGCAAATGCCTTGATGCAAACACTGACGCACATATTCTGGCGGGTGGCGCTTTAATCTTCAATGGAAAATCCTAAAACAGAAAAGGACCCTCAGATATTGTATGACCCCAAAGCTCACTACTTCCTGTACTCTCGGCGCCATGTTGGCTCTGAAGTTTCAGGTTTAACCTCCTGAGCATTTGCCACGTGGCACGGTTTTTTCAAAACCGTGCCACGGGCAATCGCGGCGGAACACAATATGCTCCGCCGTGATTTCCTGCTCAGCTGGAGGACCTACACATAAGCCCGGCGTCACTGGAGACGCCGGACTTATGCTGAAGAAAGGCGACGCCCCTCCAGTTTGACGGAGGTCTATGGCGCCGCCTACCCCCGCCCCCTTCGCATCACCGGTGGCGCGATTGGGGGCGGACCCGGAAGCATCGGCATACTTGCCGATGCTCCCGACCACCGTCAGAAGACGGCGAGACCTCGAGCGTGCCTCTCGTTAGCTGGGGCTGAGTTTCATGCATCATGAAACTCAGCCTGAGTTAACTCGGGGAGAACGCTCAGAAGGTTAAACACAAAGCCGAGATAACTAAATAGTGACAAGTTTCTATTGTCCCACCTCTGAGACCAGTGCAGCTTCTCTGAGCCCACCCCACACTTACACTGGGTTTATACAAGGATAAAGCGGACCTCTACTCCCTTTTGCTCCCCTCGCAGTCACACCCGCATTATAGAGATGATCTGTCCAACAATATCCAAACAACTAAAAAACCTTCCAAGTAGACGACCCCATTGTCTCACATTGCTCCTCTCCTCTCATGAGACTACAGTTGGGTATTGATGTAATCAAGTTTCCGTCACAAGCTTATGGAGATAAGTTTTCACCACTGTAATCCAGGATCTAGCCATCTAGTGGCCATTCACATTATTGCAGTCACTTACCTAACCACCCCTGAGCCTCATTGCTGGCAGCTAGTGAGGACTACAAATAGCAGCTCCTGAGGCTCTAGAACAGAAGGCGGAGTATATTATTTAGGAGAGTAGAGGCTCAGAGGTAAGGATTTCATCAAGAGCCTATAATAGGGCAGAATGCAGAAAACACCCAAATATCCCTCGTCACCCCTCCTCTCTCCTTCTCTGTGACGACACATGTTCGGGGTTTTGAGTATACATCCGCTTTAGGATTGATCCCCACCAGCTGCTGAGCCCCATGCTATCATTTAACCCTTCACTGTCACAATGTCTCTGGGCAGAAGGGGATCCACAATGTGCCGGTCGGGAGGATGGGTGGGGGAGAAATGTGGGCGGGCAGCCGCTGAGCCCAGGAAGTTGTTGCTGTGACATCCCTGGAAGTCATGTGAAGACACCATAGTGTCCCTGTGCCCCTCCTTAGAATGGTGACATTCCAGCTTATGTCCCATTTCATGACTCCCCTCATTACCTCAGCAGAGGAATCATAGAAAGTTGTCACGTATCTGACCCTTCACATTCTGTGCGCTTCCATCACGCCTGGTGAGCGCTTCCATCACACGTCACCTGCTCAGACATCTGTGACACCAGCGCCAAGGACAGAGTGACACAAGCCTGGCGACAAACATGGTTCCTGCAGGTCAGGGCTGATGAGGACGTAAAACAACGTCACTGACAGGCCCGGCTCCTGGAATGACAACTTCAATAAATGATATAAACGTCTCTCCAAGTGCCGTCCCTATATACCGGCGGTCCTGCCAGAAATACACTGAACTCAGCACTTCCTGTATGGGGTGACAACTCCGCCGCTGCTTCATAGTCAGTGTTGTCAGTCAGCTGAGCTGCAAAATTCCCTCCGCTACAAAGGGCCGTCCAACCCCCTTCCTCTGGGGCCAGAACCAAACAAGAGAGTTTTATTTCACAGAGTAAATAATGACAATACCTGGGCGGTATGTGGCCCTCGCGGACAGCCCGGCTGCACAATGAAACAGCAATGACATAAATTGGACCCTACATTCTCCCTCTTAGATTCAACCCCAAATACAGCTTTATGACTGGTGACCCCTCACCCCAATGCTGAGAGCGCCTACAAATGTATTCACCCAGAACTCCATCTCCCGAGACCCCATTCCCATACAGTGTGCACCCGACTCCTGGAATAAAGGCGACAGGAGGAATATTATTATATTTTATTTCATGTACAGCGCTGCATCATATGGCCGAGCCTTATAAAATAATATCAATACCCCAATCACCGGGAATCAGCACATAACCATTCCTGTACTGGACTACACAACCACCACCCTTGTCTCTCCCATTCACCAATACATTGGCCCTGTCTGGACTACCTAAAGCCCACCCAGACACTGTGCAGGGAGGAAGTGTTTGGGAGATGTAGTTCTGGGGGCTTTGTCTGTGTCAGGAAACTGACACTAAAAACCATCGTTCTTATAGAGGAAAGAGTCGGAACGCTGTACACACAGAGCTGGGTCACTTCTATGGAGAGGAGAGAGATGGGGGCAGCAATCACCAAAATATTTACCAACACAAAGGAAATCTATAACTGCAATTTAATGATAATAATCGAATTATGGGCTGAGGTGGGGTCATGCAATGAGATTGTACCGTGTATAGAAAGTGTGACGTGGGCCTGTCCTATCACCATGTACAGATTATGAGTGCTATGTAGGGGGTTTATAATCTGATAGCAGCATTATACCACTCTCACCCACACACCGGCTCTCCCCCCTGTCACCCTGTACATTCGATCACTATAACCCACAGCAGCCATCTTTATGAAGCCCGACATTCATGTAATACAATGGACAGGCTACGACAAAATGGCCGCCAAACGAGAGACACAGCACAGGACCACAGAAGCACTAATTGAGTGGAGCATGCTGGGAAATGTAGTCCGCTGTTAAACATGCATCTGCCATACACCCCCCCCCCCCCCCCCCCCCCCCCCGTCCTGTGGAGAGCTGAGCCATGATTGGCTAAGCCCCTGGTCACATGAAACTCTGCTATTAAAGTCTATGATGGCACTCTGCTATTAAAGTCTATGTCGCCTATAGTTGAGCCCGAAAACTCGCCATCTGATTGGTCAAAACATTCAAGTGCTGTGACATCGAAGTACACCCCTCATTCAATGTTATAGCCGCAGGCCCCGCCCATCACCATACCAGTTTCACAGAGGCCGCTCCCCCTCCCCCGAGAGAGCGCTGCTGTATAGAGGGCAGACTGCCTGTCACCTCTCCTAACCCCGCTCCCCCCCCCCACACACACTGTGTGTGACCCTGAAGCAGGTGTCCTGTGGAGAGCTGAGTCGTGATTGGCTAAGCCTCCGGTCAAATGGTACTCTATATCAGCTATAGCTGAGCCGTGATTGGCTGAGCTTGAAAACGTACCATCTGATTGGTCAGAGTTCTAAAACAAATTGAACAAATGAAAAAGTGGACATGTCATTCCATTGACTCTCAATCTTCCAGCTTGCTCCTATTCAGCTGTCCCCCAGAGACCAAAGAGAATTGTATGGTCATTTAGAAATCTAAGACATAAAACACATGCGTGTAGTTCCCCCCACCAGACCCCCAATATGAGTAAAGCGTCTGGTATGCCCTAAAGAAGGGATACCACAATATGCTTGGGGTCCCCCCTCCAGAACATACCCCTGCTGGCATAGGGTCTGGTACGCTCTAGAAAAGGGGTACCACAAAAAGCGTTGAGGTTCCAGAGCATTCCAGACCCTGTATGGCAGACCTGAAAGGACAGGGAAGGGGGGAGCACCCCTCATCCCTACCCAACCATGCCCCCTAAGAGGGTGAAACGCAATGGGGTCTCTTCCCCACAACATGGGCCAGGCGTTGTATGCGCACTGGGTGCTCATTAAGTATGCAGGGTTCCCCTTTAACAAGAGGGCCCCTGGATCCCCACCCTATGGAATAAGTAAAGAGGTCCCAAGGACCACGTCCCCATTCCCAGAAAGGGTTAATACGTAGAAATAAGACACGCTGCCAACGTATTTTATTATTTCTACCATTCCACTATACTTACCTGCAGCGCCTATCCACCGATGCAACCCATCTCTTCCCACCAAGGGTCAGCTGTCCCATGGGGGGGGGGTCACATCCCTGGAGCTCCAGTGACGCCTCTGTGTCCCTCAACGTCTACAAACGATGATATGTAGACACCGTGCAATCGCAGATCCCTATTAGTTGGTGAACTACAAATACCAGCATGCCTCAGGACGCAGTCCCTATCTGTGGGGAACTACCACCCCCCTTGTGCCCGCATATAGGGCAGTGAAAGTGTATTGTTATATACTTTACGGTCAGAATCAAGTCACCATTTTTACTTCAACATAATATATCGAAAAACTCCCCGTTGGAGAAATACTTTCTTTATTATAAAATTCTAATAATTAACTGACAAACTCAGATAGTGGAATTTATAATCAAGATAGACAGAACACAGACGTGGCCATAGCTGGTCTGACCTTTCAGATGACCTTTGATCCTGCCATAAGCTGTGGAATGAGACAGTTGCTGTTCTATGTAATGGAGCCCCAGCCTCAGCAGAGTCCTCTGTCCCTAGACTGCATGTTGCAGAGACCTCTGCTTCCTGATTGGTTGCCATACTGTATGTGTGATGTCACACTGCTGAGTTGGCTCCGCCCACCTCCAGCACTGTATATAAGTGAGTGTCCACTCTCCCATTCTCATAACTTGTTGCAGCTTCTGTAAGTAGGACATCATTATTCTCTTCCTAATGTTTCTTCATATTTGTATATTCTTAGTGTATATGTCTGTCTAATATAAGGTACAGAATATCTATACGGACAGATAGACAGAACACAGACAGAGCAATTGCTGTCACATTCATCAGCAACTGTCACATTCCACAGCTTATGGCAGGATCAAAGGTCATCTGAAAGGTCAGACGACCTTTCAGATGATCTTTGATCCTGCCATAAGCTGTGAAATGTGACAGTTGCTGTTCTATGTAATGCAGCCCCAGTCTCCTGTCCTCAGACTGCATGTTGCAGAGAGACCTCTGCTTCTTCAGAACACAGACAGGGCAATTGCTGGTCTGACCTTTCAGATGACCTTTGATCCTGCCATAAGCTGTGGAATGTGACAGTGTTCTATGTAATGCAGCCCAGTCTTCTGTTCCCAGACTGCATGTTGCAGAGAGACCTTTGCTTCCTGATTGGTTGCCATATGTGTGATGTCACAGTGCTGAGTTGGCTCCGCCCACCACCAGCACTGTATATAAGTAAGTGTCCACTCTCCCCATCTCATAACTTGTTGCAGCTGTGAGTAGAACAACATCATTATTCTCTTCCTAATGTTCACATCATTGCTGGGGCCAGTACATGGGCTCTGTGTGCAGTAACTGATGATCCTGCCAGTAACATTAGTTGTGGGTGTGTGCTGACTTTGTGTGATAATTAGATAAATGATTTAATCGTATTTCTTTCTCTTTAGGTGCTCAAGTTACTTCCCTTGCGGATTTCACTGCGATTGACTACAAACACTGTACATACGGACACTGTCAGTTGGCGCCATGAGTTGCTTGCTGAACACTTGTCTGCATCTGTGCAGGGAGCGCCTGCCCAGATGGGACGATGTGTATCATTACACTCTCGTGAGGTTCCTGGAGTGTCTGTATTTACCTTTTCTGGCAACATGTGTCCCCCAAATCATTGTCAACATGTCCAAGGACAAACTGAAAGGGGTTATCACCGGATTCATTGACGACCTGGAAAATTGTCCAATTCATCGTGAAAGCGACCTGGCCAGAATCTACAGCTTTCTAGGCGATGTGGTGAGATATCGAGACGACGCGGCAGACTTAATCCCGGAAGAAATTCTGGATATAGTGAGAGGGCGCATGGTGCGGGCAGAGTTTCATAAGGACAAAGTCCTGGTATTCCAGTCTATTACACTGCTCTATGACTTGGTCAAACTCTTCGGAGAACGTGCGTTAAATGTCCTCTTCAGGTTTTCTAGGCATGGAGTGTTACCCTCTCACACCAGCTCACTGAGGGCAATAGCTTATATTGTAACACACCCCAGCATGCCCACCCACCGGGTGCTAAGGATCCTGCAGAGAACTATCAAAATGTTAAAGTTGGCCTGGGAACCAAGTACTGTGCAGTATGTGTGCTGTATCATCCATAACTGTGTAGCAGCACTCAGCCGTAACAGCACACCGGCCGACCAAAAGAAGCTCCGCAGGACTCTTCTCACCCTGAAATACACCCTGAAGAAACGGCTAACCAAGACTCCGAAGACGGCCGCCATGCAGCGAGCATTAAAGACTATCCAGGCTTATCTGAAGAACCCTAAGCCTGTGAATATGAGGTTTGGCCTACATGACCCTGAGCCCACCGTGCTGAAGCCGGAAGACAACTGGCAATTTCTTTTAAATAATCCAGAGGAGCATCGGAAACAAGTCTACTTTCTGGGATTAGACTGCAGTTCGTTCTGTGTACAGAGAGAGTTCTATACCCACATGGAAGGTCTGCTCAACTCTTCCAACCTCTTCTGTAGACGCACCGCCGCCATGTTTATGTCTCGGTTTGTAGACAGCCTATGCCTTCAAAAGACCTTCGATTACAGCCCTCTGATGGACACATTGAAGAATCTGGCCAATGATGAAGATCCCGTCATCCAACGAGCTGTCCTGGACTGCATTAAAGAATTAAAGAAATGGCGTCCAAAAGTGTTATCACAGCACATTAAGGATCTCATCAAGACACTGAGCCAAAAAATACAGAGTACAGCCACTGTCACTCATGAGCTGCTAGGCAGTGCCTTTGAAATCGTTAAAATGTTTAAAACATCAAACAAGGAAGTGTTCAATGATCTGCTGGAATTTTCCTCCAAGTACTTAGACAGCGACGACCAAGCCATTCAGCTGAACGCCATCAAGCTATTCGGCGCTGTTGTTGGAAAGATCAGACACTTCCCCCGCAGCCCAATCACCAACGTGATAAAAGTGCATCTGCCACTCCTTCTACTGAAGATTCACCACGGAGACGAAGAGATATCTTCAGCGGCAGAGATCTCGGTGTATAAGATCCTTCCCCATCTCTGCAGCTGGTGGACAACTCTATCGTTCAAATTGTGGAAGAGAAGGCAGATGACACAGGAGAAGGAAGAGCGTCTGACCAGACTAAAGCGCTTCCTGGAAAGGAACAACCTTCTGTAAGGAAGTTCCTCGTATGACATCAGCTTTTGAGCTGCAGAAGGTAAGTAACAATTAGTCTGAGAACAAACACAAATTTATTAAATACAGCTTGAGCTTTCCCTGCTCTGCTTCTGCATGATCACCATGTGGTGGAAGAGATTGGAGAAGGTCATAGCTCTACCAATGCAATGACAGCAGGAAGAAGCCGTCCTTGTGTGTAACTCAACCTGCAGTAATTCTAATGATCTCTGACTTCTCTTTACAGGCATATGTGGAAACCTGGAGACTAAGCGAGATTCAAGATGAAGACAAATCTGGACAACTTTCACTATGTCTCAGAGATGACAACATCTCCACTGCCAGTAGAGAAGAGGAATTCCATCAACAGGAAAGCCAGGCGGAGTCATGTGCAACTGGCAGATATTTCCTATATTCCAGAAATCTCTACAGACTTCACACTAAAAGGAGTCATTCACCCTGATGGAGATCATAGATCCCCGGTGAACACTCCAGACACTTAACAATACATGGAGTTCCTCTCCCTGATCGAGCTTATAGTTCTCAGGTGAAGGCACCAGACTTTTTACCAATACAAGGGGTCTTTTACCCTGATAGAGCTTATAGTTCTCAGGTGAAGACTCCAGGCACTTACCAATACATGGAGTTCCTC
>CM070036.1:5674371-5685694 GCA_036250615.1 Ptychadena robeensis | reverse complement strand
CAGAGTAGACATATGTAAGGGTAAAATCTGACAAGAGAAAAGCACTGTTTGACAGCTGGATTATAAGTTAAAAATTTGACATGTGGACTGCAGGTAGTCTCAGAGGTTAGTTACTAAACCAGGACATAACAGGGTTGTACTACTAAGAAATGAGATCTTGGGGTTCAAAGGTGTTGTACTGTGAGAGTTACATGTGACCCAAAGCCAGCTGGTGACCTGTGGATGGAGACTAATCAGAGGCTAAATAAGTAACAGGGAGGTCCATCTGCTGCAAAATCTACCATGCAGGACGCTGATGCAGAGGACAGCGAGGGAGACAGTGAGGAAGACCACCCTAAATATGGGGTGAGTACCAAACTTTCATCTGAGGAGCTCACTAAAAACGTTACGTGCACCCCTGCTCATTATCTTTATAATTATTAAGGCTTAATAGCAACATTAATGAATGAGTATTTGTTAGCAGTTTGAAAAAAAAAATTATGTTTAGAATGGAAAAGATAATTAGAGGTTGAGGAGTATTCCTGTCTCCAGGCAGAAAAGAATAATGTTATCAAACACAGTGATTAGCTTTAAAGATATTGTACAGTGTACATGGTGTAGCTAATGATTCTCTTAAGCAAGCCATACACGTGTTGGATTCCATGGCCAATTGATCACTCACCCGATCGATTCCAGCGATTCTGCCGGGAATCGCAGGTGTGATCAATCGGCCAATTAAGAGTATCCATCGCTGCATACCACCTTGTCCAGCTGATTCCGGGACGATTCCGTGTCCGATTGTCCACCTCACAAATGGCAACTCCCCCTGATCTGGGCAGAATCAATCTGATGGAACCAACATGTTGGTTCTCCGTCGGATCCGATTCTGAGCCCCTGAACGATCGGACCTGATCGATCGGACAAGGTGGGCTGCATGCGATTCCGGCACGATCGTTTGGCGTGCACGCGCCCGGAATCAATCGTGCCGGAATCCGGTGGGAATCCGACACGTGTATGGGGGCCTTTAGTTATATATTCTGACATTCTTAGTTATTAAATGGCAACAAAATTGTGGATATCAATAGAGGTGTAAAAAAAGGTGGAAATTATCCAACATTGGGGTTAGTTAAAAATCCTCATGATATACCCTACAGCTTCAAATGGAATTAAAGTAAAAACTGAAAAGTTACAAGGAATATTTAAAAATATTAAGTACCAGAGCTTCTTATTTGGGCCACATTTGGGCTCAATGCTCAGTCTGGTAGCAGGAGTTAAAGGAGGCTCCCCCTTTCTGCCATACTGGACAGTGCTCTGTTCCATCTCTGTTGAGCTCTGTGGATTTGTTTACAAGCTCAGGGCTTGTTTCCACTGGTGCGCTTGCTAGCGTTTTTGCGCGTTTGTAACCGCGCGGCCGCAAGCGCAGTCAATCGCATCCATTGGAAACATCAATATAGTTTCCACTGGTGCGTTTGTGCGCGTTCGGATGCGGATGAATGCGGATGCGGTTTAGGACGTGGTTGTGAACGCTAGCTACAGCGTTTTGAAACGCATCCGCGTCCCAACCGCATCCTTAACATGGGGGCTGCCACCACATGCGTGCATCCACAGGGCTTGCAGTGCGGGCGGGAGCGGCTGTAGCTGCACGGATACAACCGCAGCAAACCGCATGAGTGGAAATAAGCCCTCAAGCTGACATGCAATGCTCTAACAGTACGGCTCAGCTGGGACAGACATACACAATCCACTCGACTGTTTAGCTTGTGTCCTTCATATATCTTCATAACTAATAGAGATGGTCGATGAGATGCTCGAATTTTGACCTTATTGTGCAAATGTTGCAACCTATCTGCTACTGTATTCTATTGGCTCAGTTTCAGACTGCATACAATTTGCATGCCAATTTAAAAAAAAAAATTCTCATTGACCATCTCTACTCACTTCCAATGTAATGATGTGCATTTATTCATTTACTACCACTGGACCCAATGCATATTTACCTCCTGGATGTTACGGGCTGCCCGGGTAATCAAGGGAGAACACTGTCCCCGCTGTTCTTCCGGCTCTCTACACACTGCCGGTGTCAAATAGATGCTGGCGTTGTGTGTGGGGATAAGCGACACCCCCTCCATTAACATGGAGGTCTATGGCACCTCCCTCTTCAAGTCTGGAAAAGCTACGTGATCCTGCAACTTTGCAAAAATGCTGCAGGCTCACGGAGAGCTGGTGATTGCGCCTGATCCTGGCACGGGAGCAGTTTGGTCCTAGATCAAACTTCACCCGTACTGGCTTTTGGGGCGTAACGCCAAGGAGGTTATTGCACTGACTACCCTGCAACTGTGCACACTAAAAATAACGCTTGCTATTATTAGGGGACAGTGCACAGTCCCTGTCTATCAGTTTCCCCTTATGAAGTCAACATGCAGTCAATGCTTTGAATTCGATAGATCAGCTGTAAAAATTACAAAGTACAGGAAATTGTCTCCTACAGTTGTCACTTAAAAGGGTGTTAGAGGAATGTCCACAACAGCACTTGCAGTTTTAAACCTAACTGGGGTTTTATTGAAGGATTTTTTTCAGGCTTTCTCTGCTTCTGAGCCCAGGACGCAGGGTATTCACTTGAGGTAGTTGATAGCAACAAGTGTTAAGTCTATAGCTAGCCATACACGTGTCGGATTCCATGTCCAATCGATTCATCATCCGATCGATTCCGGCGATTCTGCCGGGAATCGCAGGTGTGATCAATCGGCCAATTAAGAGTATCCATCGCAGCATACCACCTTGTCCAACGGATTCCGGGACGGATCCGTGTCCGATTGTCCACCTCACAACTGGCAACTCCCCCTGATCCGGACAGAATCGCATGAGAAAGACCAACATGTTGGTTCTCCGTCGGATCCGATTCTGAGCCCCTGATCAATCGGACGCGAACGATCGGACCAGGTGGGCTGCATGCGATTCCGGCACGATCGCTTCGCGTGCACGCGCCCGGAATCGATCGTGCCGGAATCCGGTGCGAATCCGACACGTGTATGGGGGCCTTATTAAAGCCAGTGCTCAGTACAAGTGGCTGTGTTGCTTGCCCAATCTCCTTTATAGGCCTCACTCGTCGGCAATCGCAGGGCCTATGGTTACCCTTCATCCTGGCTTGGGTATTACATCTTGCAGCTGGTTTCTTCAATCCTGCAGATAAGCTTGTCTGGTCCCATAGGACAACTCTCCTGCTTAGAGATGGCTTTAGTAGAACCTGGAGAAAATCACTTCTATGCTATTCGTAAACTTTGTATGGCAAGCAACACCATACCATACATAACCATAAAATGGAGCAAGTTCTACATATCTGTATGTATCTGTATCTTACTTTTCAATTTGTTCTTCGGCATCACTGACTTTCTGGGATGACTGGACGCTGTCTCCTTTGCCAGCCACGCTAATGTCACATTTCAGGTATCCCTTAACACCTGTCCTGATGTCATCAGGATCTGTCAATAGGGCCCACTTGTCACTGAACTGGTGGCCTGAAAAATATCATGTATGTATCAGGTATGTTTTTAATTAAAATTTCAACTCAAAGTAATTTTCTGACTATAAGACGCACGGGACCATAAAACGCACCCAGTTTTTAAAGCAGGAAAACCAGAAAAAAATGTTTATATATAAAAGTGTTCACATCAATTGGGTTAATGCAATTGATTAAATGAATGCAATATCAGATATAGCCAGTAGATGTCACTAGCTGCAGAACACACACACAGCACATCACCTCTTCCCTGATCGGGAGGAGGGAGGGGGGGTGCTGCAGAGTGATTGCAGTTCCCATGGACATAGCAGTTCATCTATCCCTCTTTTCATTGCTTATACTAGCAGGGCTCTGGGCTCTGTTGGTATAAGCAATTATACAGTTCAGATGGGAGCTCGAGCCGTGGGTGAATCTCACATCTGACAGCTCCCCAGTTAATCTCCTTGCTGGGAGAGCTGGTCTTGCATTCGGACCATAAGACACAGGCTCTTTTTCCCCCAATTTTGGGGGCGGAAAAGTGCGTCTTATAGTCTGAAAAATACAGTAAATTAGCAATGCAGTTATATATTAACTTAAATAGAATGATCATGTGAAACTCAAATCTTTTCTGTTTTTTATCAGGTGACACCAGATTTAGATACTATTGGGGTGAACAGAAGTAGTCCAACTGGGGGGTTGGTAGCAGCACGGGACTAACAAGAGGAACTTAAGCTGAAGGATGAAAGAACTGGTTGTATCAAAAGTTCCAAAACTGGTATCAGAAGAGGAAACCACTGACACCAGGTAGCTTTTTACATCAAAAACTTTTTTTCACATAAAAAAAAACCAAAAACTTTTTTTAAGTCAGGAACTCTGAGACGGACCCAAGGATCTAGCAACAAGAGGTTGGGTTCCTCTTTCATAGACCTTTTTTCAGCCCAAAGACTTGAATGTACACGATTTTTGATCGCATCCATTCATTCTCTATGATCAAGAGGTGATTTTGTTTTTTAACGGTGCAATGTAAAAAATCACCTGGTCAGTCGCACCCGATCACAGAAGCAATTGCGTGCAAATGGCGTGCAAGTGGGAACATAGCCGTACAGCTAGAACTACAATAAACACATTACAATATATCACCTATTCTCTTTGTAGGATGAAATGGTGATGGCAACAAGAAGTAGAAGAAGTAAAAAATGGAAAGTTCTCTAATGGGTTTTCATGCACATGATAAAGTATTTAGCCCTGCACGCTCTGCTGCAGCAATGACCTTACTCCTGGCACTGGCCTTTTGGCTGGAGGAATGTAGAGTGTATACTGCATGGACCAGACCTGTCTACCTTGCTGGAACATTCTGCATATTCACTTGATATCTGAATAGCTGTCTCTGGTTTTTTTTCCCTAATTTTCTCTTCAAAACTTTGTTCTGAAAAATACTGTATATATTGCCTTTGAAAGCCTATTCATTTGCCATGCATGGCTCAATTATTTTTGGATTTATAGGACTGGCATAATGATTGGGTCTTCCAGAGTTTCCCTATAGGTGAAACTCTATACAATTCAATACTGCAGCTATTTTACAAGTGGGCCTTTTAGGAAAAGCACTATGTTGATATTTTACTACCTGCCCTTGTGTGACTGCACTTAACAATCAAACAGGGGCGGTTGAGAGAGGTTGATGACCACCTGCCAAATGGCCACCAAAATTTCAACCACTGATAGTGTCACCGTCTGAACTGAACGTTTTTCTCTGTACTGCATAAGGAGGCTCTGGGGCTGGTAATAGAATTGATTTATTTCATACTCTACTTTCTTTTGTTCTTTCTCAAACCACTGAAAAACAATCTATTTCATTATCTCTGCTGTATCTGGAATCCGTTTCATTCAGCATTGCGGTCACAGTTAAATCCAGAATAATTGGAGCACAATAGTAATGAAGGGATGAGATTAGGAGATGTTTCATTTTCTGTAAGGCTATGTTCCCACTTAGGCGATCAGTCGCGGGTCAGGCATGATTGGCCAGGGGATTTTTTTTTTTATAAATCGACCCCATAAAAAAAAATAACCCCTTGATTGCGCTCATAGAGAATGAATGGAAAAGTTGATGTGTGTATCGCCACCTTTAATCATACAATCCGTTAAATTACCTGGTTCATTGTAAACGGTCCCCAGGTCAACCCGAAAGGAACCAATCAGAACACTTCCAATTAACTTGTTGTGCATAACCTGCATGTAGAATAAAGAAGAAAAATGTTAGTGTAGTGCAAAGGTTCCCAAACTGAGGGGCTGGCTCCAACCTTTCTTCCACGCCCTTCCAACTGACTGCCAAGCGGGTCCACGCTGCAGCAGCTGCTCCAATACTTAAGTCAGACTCATGTCTCTATTAAAGCAATGGAAATTGAACAGGGTTTTTCAACACTGTTGATTCGTAAATAGAGGCGGGCCGAACTGTTCGCCGCAGAACAGTTCCGTCCGCCTCAACACGCATGTTCGCCCGTCGCCTCGCCGGCGGACCAGTACGGGTGTTCGACCCGTACTGTTCGCCCCCCCGCCAGAGAAGATGTAAATCTCTCCTCCGGCGGTCACAACCTGTGTATCCCTGCCCGGAGGACAGAATCTTTTCACTACAAGACCGGCTTGAAGCCGTCTTGTAGTGAAAAGACCCCGGCCTCAGAACAGAAGGCACGTCCAGTGACGTCACCCCCGCCGTAACCAGAACTATGCGTCCAGTTGCGGTCCACCGGACCGGATGTGACCGCTCATTACCCCTACGTCTTCCGCTTTTCTTCAATCCCCGCTAGAGGCGGGGACTTTGAATGTGTCGCCCGAACCAGGGCGACGGCGGACTTCTTAAGTTCGAACCCCGCCCCTGTCGCGACACCCCAGGGGAGGGTTCGCCGACATCCCTATTAGTAAACTTAAAGCAGTGTTTTCACCTTTTTGGAAAGCACCTTGGCCAAAGGTCCCCGCCGGAGTACGTCATCAGCAAGTGCCCCCCGCTGGAATGCAGTGCGTACCACAGCACAAAAACCCGCCCCGGTCTGTGGGGATGCGGTTGCTAGCATCCGCATCCCACAGAGCCGTTCTTTATACACGGTCGGCTGTATAAGTCTAAGTATCGGACTTAACAGCCTCATCTGTGTATACACAGACTGGCTCTGTGAGAATGCGTGTGCTCGCCCTCCTACTCAGCTCCTCTTATAGTATAGACTTATAGCCGATCCGTGTTACCACCACCTCTCGTGAGTCTGCGGTGCTTAGCCCCATCTGCTGCCTCTTATAGTATAAGACTTATAGTACTAAAGCAGCCTAAGAGGCCCGAGGTGGGGTCAACAAACCCGGCACACACCAGCAACATCCCGGGCACAGTGGTGAAAAACACTGGATAGAGTACAATCAAGCACCGTGCCCCCACGGCCGCTTTGCTCGATTGACTCCTATCTTTAACGATCTAACCGTGGTGCCTAGCTTACACTCACCCTGGCGGTACCTGCCTGTAAAATCATATTCCTTTGCCATGGGCACGCAGCATGGGGAAAAAAAGTTATATTGATCTTTCCCTTCTGCCCACCCGGCCTGTCACCACCTACAATGGACGCTCATTGCATAATTTACAATGACTAGTATTCTGCTGATCGACCAATTTGTGAAATGTTTGTAAAATATACTTTTTTCTTAAGTCAGCAAATGGAATACCTCCTAAGGCCCATTTGGTGAGCCTGCATAGAGTCAATAATTTACACCCATCCTCTGTGACATACGTTGGCGTATCTCATCAGACTGGAATGGGTAGGCCATGGGGGCTCTGATTATTACATCACCATTAGCAATACTCCAAGGTCCCATATTTGACACGTTATCATTGTGTATAGATGGTCAAGCGCATACAATAAAGATTGTATTTTTTCATACTGTCAACGTCCCAATACACGTTGACATTTTTTCGCGATCGTCCGCCCAATCTAACAGGCCCCTACACGTTTCAATCTCCCTACCAATCGATGCAGATTTGATCATAATTTGCTCGCTGCTGGTTCCGATCAACACAGTATCTCCCACATGGAGAACCAATCTTGATCAAAAAAGACCGACCATAAACCACCAAAGGCTGCCCAATGGATGCTAGAAGATGCTTATTGTTTAATGAACGAAACCGGTCACGCACAACAAAATAACACGCTGTAAACTCCCTCGATCAAATTTTCCCCGTCATGTCTGTCATCAAACTTGGCCATTTGCTCGTCTACGGTCGATCACAACCAGTGACATGCATCGATTTTATCTATGGAGGCTAAGTTTTCCAATCGGAGATCATTAAATCGATCTACTACTACTACTGCCAATTGAAATACACACCCCCCACCCCCCCACATAAGAGAAACGATTTTTGATCGTTTCAGTTAGTCTGACAAGGATGTAAGTTATGCTTAAAGGCTTCCCATACACATTTCATTCAATTTTCCCTTCCGATCGATGTCTGATTCGATCGTAATTTATGATTGCTGTTAGTTTCGATATAATGAGTACCGATCAAAATACCTCTCACATGAGAAAACCCGATATTTGATTAATGTTGGTCAATTGAAATCAAAAGCAAATCGAAAAGGTTGATCGTAATCACAAAACCAAAATGTCTGTGTACGGATGTATAAGTATGCTGACTATTTTAGATCGAACCAAAGGCAAGGTGCAGACAAAATACTTCATGTATATTGTAAAATTTTCCAATTATGTCCAATCACCTTTTCTATATTTCTAGGTTTGATCGCACCATGTGGACAGGCACCAATTTTTGGTCCACTGTCAACTTTAAATTGATTGGCTTAGTCCATCATTGAAAATGTATGAGGGCCTTTCGAGTTACCAATAAATAGAACCAAAATGTTCGGGCACAACAAAACAAAATGTGAGATATGTTTTGATGACTACTTAACCAACATGTCCAATGATTTTTTCGATCGGACTTTTGTTTAATTTTGATCATCTAGGTCGATCAAACTAGGTGGATGGGCATAGATTTCCTGGCCGATCGACAAAACAAATGAATCAGTTTAGGTAGAATGGAACTAACAATCTCAATGTGTTATGGGGGGGCCGCAAACTCTCATATTTTTGTTGTTTTACTTGGCTTATAGTGCCTTTAAAGTCCCCACTGCTGGGCTTGGGCTTAGCCTAGTGTATTACTCTAAGCCATGGTCCTTACTTTAGGGGCTCCCCCTATACCAAACAAAAGGCATGGACCCCCGGCCATGGCTTAGTGGCAACGTGCTCTTCTCAACCCTGGGTTGGGATCTGCAGTCCATCTCGGAGGATAGTATCAGCCATTCTACAGATAAACATGGATGTTGTTTTTAGGATTAGCGGGCTATGTTTCCACTTTATGTCGGACCCCCCGCTGCATAAGCTTATGGTTGGGCGGGAGGTCCCCCGATGTAGCACATCACTCCTGCTTCGCGATGCTGGTGGTCTTCACTGTGTCCATTCAACCGAGCAAGGCTGAACGTAGGTCCCAGTGCCTGAGCCCTCATCGCCGTAATGCTGTGTTCTCACAGTGGTTTAGCCTCGCCTATGCAAGGCTGAAACGTGTGGAGTAAGCTAAGAGCCTCTGCAAAATCGGTGGATGGTCTAAACAACACAGCATCTGCCGATCAAGTAACGTCTATGTGCTCTATTGGGATCCCCACCAGCAATCGCTTAGTGGATGGTGAGTCCCAACGGTATGTGGAAACATAGCCTTAGAATTCCCCTTTAAACGTATTTCTTCTGTCTGGTGAAACTGGCACTAAAAATCTATTTCAGTTCAGCAGCCGGCCTCAAACTCTAAACTTTTGGCTTCCTTTATGACCTTTCTTGTAAAAGTGACTGTATACAAGTACCTAGGATCATGAGGGGCACAGCTTGCATTCAATATTAACATTACAATATGTATTTTAATGAATCAAAAATTTTACTTCGTGCTTCTTCTTAAATCAGCTGCTGTAAATAAATGCATGGGTTGTTTTATTTCATTTCTACCTGTTTCCTCTGTAATGAGAAAGGCTTCTCAGGCGACGTTCTGATTTTATGACATTAAATTTCATGGGAGATGCTCCCCTCCGCCGCTTGCAGCAGCGGGGCCACTTTCCAATCCTTCCACGTCTTCCTTTCCGCATCTTGCTGCTTTTTTTTGTGCCTAGCGTGACACCCCATCCAGAACTTCCATAATGCCGTAAACATTTCAAATAAATAAATTGTCCAATCTTTTATTTATATAGTCAGAAAAGACTTAAGGAGTGACGGATGTATTTCAAAGTACGACTGCGACCTTAACCTGTACAAATACAAGTCACCCTAATCCCACTTACCACCCACTGACTTCAAAACTTTGGGTTTCTCTCCGCCCTTCCCGTCATTACGATTCCCCCCTCGAAACTATCCACAAAAGAAGAACATCCCTAGTTTTTCCTCGTTATCTCAAAAGAGACACGTTGTGAGATGTTATTGGCATGATGAATCTGCAATTGGTTACCATGCCTGGAGTCTCAACCCACGAACATGGATGCGTTTCAGCAGAGGCTCAAATGCGTCCTTTGTTCCTGTTACCCTCCAGCCTCTGTAAGCAGAGTATCTCATCCCCACCAGGAAGTTGGTCATCCGGAAAACACATGGCCCTGAAGATCCTTGTAAACCTCCCTTTATGGATATCTTCTGTGTTTTTGCTTTATTTTTCCATTCCATATTATTTACACCATTTACCAGTACCTTACTTTGTTTCTGTGTGCGCCCCTGTCCTTGTTCTTATTTGTCTGTTCTACAGGGGGCACACCCCCATTTGAGAGCTGTACACTACACCGCAACTTAAACATGCATCCCTCAAACGACCCAATTTCACTTTGCAATCCGTTGCTCAGCCCCCCCATACCCCCCACAGGCCCCCCGCCCACTGATACACTTCACGTTTAATCCTCTGCAGTTGTCGCACTAGTAGTATCCTTCTTAAATGCCATAACACCGCGAGTTCTGCAAACTTATAGATTTACTAAGTCCATCTCCCTTACTTTTTCTCGTCCTGTTTCTGGTGGTGCTACTGGTAGGAAGTTCCCGTAAGTTATGTATATCATTTATGGTTATGTCCCTCTGACACTTACGTAAATAGCGGCTAGGCTTTGCAATTGCCATTTTTTTTAGAGGCATAGCAAGGGTTTTACGGTCTTTTGCCTGACAAAGGCTGCAACGACCTGGTTCAGGAGAGTTATCTCTGGACCAGGCAGGCTTGTCCTGGAAACTACAACCACTCATGAGGATGTGAGAAAAATAGACCCCCCTTCCCAATCTAGCGAGAGATTGCTGTGGCTCCTCGATGTTTACTTCTAATAATAGATGATTTATGGGCACTTCACACCCCACAAGCGGCCACAAGCTAAGGAATTGCTTTTTCCAAGTATGTCCCTGTTGCCCGCTCAGGACAGTAAGACCTCTTTGATTACAAAAAAGCCCAACTTATATTTTCAAGATCACCACCCTGTTGGACATTTATTCAACTCCACAAATTGTATTGCTTGTGTGTTTGACAACAACTCAAGTATGACAATCGTGAGAGGTGCAGGTATGAGCACAGGTGGACCCTAGCTGGAAAGAGATTCTGACAATCAGTCCTTATAAGGAGAATAATTGTACCTGAGATCTAATGTATTCTGTGTATCCTGCTGCAGTAGGGAAAAGTCTCCAAGCAAGGGGGTGGGGGGCAACGGTCACCTGTATCGGAACAGCAAGACAGAAGCTTCTCAAGGCCTTTGGTGAGGCCCCACTCTTTGAAAAGCCAACCCATAACCAAATCTATGTCTAATAACCATATACAAAAGATAATAT
>CM070036.1:5642725-5655187 GCA_036250615.1 Ptychadena robeensis | reverse complement strand
TCGAATTGCCGATATTCGCGAAAAATATTCGACATTCGAATATTCGAGATCAACACTAAACTCTAGGTTGATTTCCCTTGAAGTATGTGATGATGTACTACAGGTCTTGGGCCAGGGCTGAGCAGAAGTACTTGCCCTCAGCCCTGGCCGGGTACCTGCCTGTTAATATCAGTCTGCCCTGAAGTAACCTGTTTTTTGACCATCTTTATTTGCAACCACCAGAACTAGATGGTCAGATTGGCAGGTAAAACATATTCCAGGTACTCTACGTGTTTCCCTGTTCCCTTTGAAATATTTATTTTTATATTTGAATCTCTTGACTCATTTAATTCATTTAAAATTATTTCTTATTGTTGCCTTTTGTAAGTGTAAGAATATGTAAAAACTATTTTAAATAGTTTCTTTAAAGTATTTCATAGACCTCCCCCTCTTATTTTATTAAAATTTAGAGTGGTTACACGCTTGCAATGTTTTGTAGGGTAAACCGGAGTACATTGGATCCACTGTTGCAGCTCCGTCAGTCATATTATCGAATCAGAACTATTCTCCGGCCAAGCTGGCTTATTATCCCTTATTCTGCGGCAACCTGTCTGGAGGAGACCTACTAGCTGCCTTTGAATTGTTACAGGTAAGTAAGCCACCTCAGTTGTCCCCCCCTCCCCAGGAATGCCTCCGCTCCCCCCAGTTTTGGAATCACTATATTAATGGAAAAAAATGGTTTTGCTTTTTAAGTACCTGGAGGTCTATGTTTAATCGACAAAAAGGAACAAGGAGCAATAGCAAAAAGCACGTTTACAAGGATTGATTTCTCAGGGCCATGTGCTTTCCATGATGACGTCACTTCCTGGTTAGGGATGAGATCACTTCCTGCTTACAGGTGCTGGAGGGTTTAAGAGGAACAATGAGACAGAAGATCTTTGTCATAGGGTTGAAAAGCCCTATGGTTGACAAAGAGCTTCTGTTGGAATCGCGCCCCATTGTTCCTGTTGACCTCTCCAGCACCTGTAAGCAGGAAGTGACGCCATCCTAGATAGCACATGGCCCTGAGAGATCAATCCTTGCAAACCTCCTTTAATGTGAGTATCTTGTCTTTTGTTTTATTTTATTTTACCATTTACAATACCTTACTTTGTGGTACTAGGTTGTGCGTCTTGTGTCCTTGTTCCTATTTGTCTATTACAGGGGGGCCACACTCCTCCATTTTGAGAGCTGCACACCTACACGTAACATAAACACCCACCCCTCACACTGACCCAATTTTACTCCGCGATCTTTGCTCAGAACCCATATACCCACTGTCTGGCCACTGACATCACTGTAACTGTGTAATCAATGCTGACGGTTGTGCGCAACTATCTATTATCTTTCTATGCTTGATTGACAACCCCCAGACAAGAGAAAGGAGACAGGTTTGCGATTCCTAAACCATAAAAAACATTGTGTGCACCCCCAAAAAAGCCACAAATGCCTGAATGTAAAAGTTGGAGTGTCATGAGAATGTTTACATACAATGGATATGTATAAGTAGAACCACTATGCTTGGTTTGTGGTTTTAGCATTTCTTTGTTCATTCAGATTCCTGAATCCGGAATCCAGAGCCTCCCGCCCATTGAGACTCCAGATCCAAGCCAGGTCTATCCTGTTCCAGCCAACATCCGTCCTATACTTAGTAAATATAGAGTAGAGGTAAGTACTTTACTAAACTTTATACATAAAAAACGAAGTTATATAAGTGTCTGTGTCTAACAACCAGATTCCATCAGATCTCTAGGGCATCCAAGGGTCTACCTTTACCCAAAATGGCTGACTTATAGATTATTATGGGAAATATGGAATTAGAATAGTTGCTCTGATTTGCTCTGAATTTATATATTATTAATATAAAGGCTCCATCTCTCTCAGAGAAGAGCGTGAACAATGGCAGCCACCTACTTCCTGACCTAGGGTGACAACGTTCAACTACCATCACAGTGATTGATATGTGGTTAACCATCCCAAATGCCCGCATTGGCGTCTGTTCTATCTGCCGCACATTTGCACTTGGAAAGGCAAATATGTAATTTACAACCTACCATCAAATTTTTCGTTCCATTCCCACTCGATGCATCAATGTAAGCATTCACACGAATTGTTAAAGATTCTAATGCAGGCCGCTTTGAACGATCGACCCCAAAAAAGTCGAAATAGACTAAAAAAGGGTCGAGCTGTGATCCGACATGTTGGTTTTTTTTGTCGGTTGAAGGAAGCATGTTGGTGGAGATCCTAAGCCTTATTATAACACTTGTGCATTCAAATTCCACAATCTCCAGCACACTGTAGCTTGGTTACCTTAAGGGCTTGTTCCCACTAGAGCAATCAGCCGTGGTGTGACGTGATTGACCAGGGGACGTGATTTAAAAAAAAAGTGAATTATGGGTAACAAAGCAAGATCACCCCTGATCATGCCAATAGAGAATGAATGGACATGATTACAAAATGGCGGCCATGTGTGATTTTTGATTGTGGCCATGCGTGATCAGGGGCAATTCAGATCCGTTTGCCTATGTGGGGACAAGTCCATGCAAATGAATGGATGCGACCACCTGTAATTGTCGTGCGCGATTTGAAACCGCGCTGTGCCGCAACAAATCGCGCTAGTGGGAACAAGCCCTTGAGTCACGTATGTTTCAATGAGAAGAGTTGTCACAGTTGTATGGCAAACTGAATATGGATCTATTGGAGCACCGCCTCTGACTACCATTCCTTAGACGTCTTACCGTCCCAAGTTATTTTGTGATAGTTAATGCCATGGAAGTCTTTCCCATTTTGGTGATTGGCTATATTGGGGGTTTTATCTCAATGAGAGAGTTCACCCAAAAAGTGTGTGTGTAGAAACCAGCAAAGAATGGTGAAGGGGAAAAAGACAAATATATTGGGTTAGACACAAAGACCAGTGAGGAGCAGTATGAGATGATATAATATGCGGGCTGAGTCAGCATGTGTGGACTCATGTGTGAAAAATTTTGCGAATATACAAATAAATATTCTAAATTCATAAAATTTGATTCGTCTGTATTCTATTGCCTTCTCTTCTTCATTCTGTGATCTTAGCCAGTACGAGCACTGTGTGTATTAGCAATGCGCACACATTAGTGCTATGTATGCCGGTAAACAATGTTAAAGCATTCTTCATTCTGTGATCTTAGCCAGTACGAGCACTGTGTGTATTAGCAATGCGCACACATAAGCGCTATGTATGCCGGTAAACAATGGTAAAGCATAATATGACGAATATCTGCCATTGCGAAATACTGCGAATTCTCAAATGACGGATATTAGTCGAATATATTAGAATTTCGAATATACTCGCTCAACACTAATAAGGAGGATAGACTTACTATTGCGGTTGCTAGCTTTTGGTTGGACCTAATATGTAAAACATATGATGGATCTACCATCCAAGCAGCAACCTTGATGTTTTTAAGCGCAGGTGGAGATATTCATTCACTGTCCCCACGTAGTGTTGTGAAGGTCGCACTCTTCGCCTATAATATTCCGAATAGATGGATGCCAAATCTCAAATAACTTCGGAGATAAGATCCTAATAGGTACAGTATATTAGTGGCAAACCACTAGAAAAAGAATAGGCTTCTTGGAGGCGCCCATTTGGTGATAAAAAGTCCTTTATTTGTTTAAAAGATGTATTTTCCCCTTTTGGTGGCTTCTATCCATGAATCAATGTTTCACAAATTGATAACAAATCTTTTGTTTTTCCATCAGGTTCTCTTCTGGGGGGTCAGAGAGATGAAGAAGGTACAACTTCTGTCTGTTGATCGTCCCCAGGTGCTGGTTGAATGTGCTGGGAAAGGTGTTAAATCCTGCGTTATTCAAAGCTATAAAACCAATCCCAATTTCAATGTTTTGGCAGACTGGTTTGAAGTGGTAAGTTGGGGTGAAAAAACATTTATTAATTAGTTTAAGTGTCAGGTCCACGAAGCCCTGCTCTATCCAGCTGATATACTACAGGTCCCAGGCAGGGCTAAGGAGAGGGTTAATGTTATGGGTGGGCCATGGGGGACAGGCCCGCCCAGTCATGCCAGCATGTCCCCTCAATTGCGGCCCTCCACCTACACTTGATTAAAGGTGGGACGTAGGAGAACCCATGTATGCCCAACAGATTACTTGAGGGCATTCTGCTCAGCCCTGGCAAGGACCTGTAGTACATCAGCGCTGGAGGCTCCAAGAAATATCTGCCTACACCGGATTACAGTTTGTTTTATTTCAAGAACAATTGTGTCTCTGGTGTTCAATGACAGCTCTTTGGTCTTGCCCATGGTAGGAGTCTGACTGTCTGTAGGGTGGACAGGTGTTATTAAAGAGTTCAGACAGGTGCTACTAATTTATATTAATGAGTGGAGTAGAGGTGGACTTTTTAAAGGCAGAGTAACAGGTCCTTGAGAGACAGAACTCCTGCTGATTGCCAGGTGTTCAAATACTTTTTTTGCAGCAGATACTTTTGCAAATACATTCTTTACAAACAATACAATGTGATTTCCTGATTGTTTTTTTCAAATGCTCTCACAGTGGGAATGCAGCTTTAATGTGAACTTCAGACCCCTACATGGTTTCTAAGTGGGAGAACTTGCAAAATCACAGGGTGTTCACACACCTCCTGGGACGCTAATGTTTACATTTTTAACAATTTGTTGTGATTATTGATCTCCCAATAGGAACTCCCTGAAAATGAAGTGTTACATCCTCCTCTAAGCATCTGTGTTGTGGACTGGAGAGCATTCGGTCGGAGCACACTTGTTGGAACACATATGATTAATTGTTTAAAACAATTCTTGTACAAACCTTCCGAGGTGGAGCCATCCTCAATAAAGGAAGTGGAAGAGGAGAGCCCTCCAGCTGACTCTGGTGAGACCTCTAGTATATACTTTACATATTGCCATTAATAATTGTAATTAAATTAAGGTTTAAGAGTTTAGGCCGTCATACAGGTTTTAACTTTTTTTTGGGTATATTCAAGTTTAGATTTACAATCAATCGGTATCCAACTAGGGAGGCCCATGAGCTACAACATTTTGGTAGATCTAGAAGATTGAAAGGTGTGTGGTGAGCTTTAGGTTGATATGAAGTCAGATGTTTTTGTTTAAATTATGTTTAAGAGATTTATGGGTTAGAGATCATCGTTCACGCCATTATTTTGACATTTGTACTTCTAAAGCTCCCCATACACCTTTAGATCACTCCATTCAAATTTCTTTAGATCTACTAACAACTATGTAGTGCCGGGTCCTCCCTGATAGAATACATAATGATTGGAAGGTATATATCACTGCTATGTAGTGCCGGGTCCTCCCTGATAGAATACATAGTGATTGGAAGGTATATATCACTGCTATGTAGTGCCGGGTCCTCCCTGATAGAATACATAGTGATTGGAAGGGCTAGAAAGCTCCTCATATTACATAAGTGGGAAGTGGGTGCAGTGTGCTGAAGTAGAGAGCACCCCAGAAGCTTCTCTGCAGAAGTTCGGGCGTGACACAATGGCTAGAGCCGGGTATCCACCCCACCAGAACGGCAGTTTGGGTCACAGGTGGCAGTGCATAGTGCGGATGGCAGTAGAGATATGCGCACGGGAAAATAGGCCGCAGCTAGAGCAGCTGTATACGGGCAGCTTGCTCCTTCCTCTCTCTCCCCAAAAGGCACCGCTTCAGAGGCGGAGCCCCTCCTTAAGTACTCAGGCTGACAGGGGCATTCTGGTCTGGCATCTTAAAGGGCAACTCACCCTCACTAAACAACCCCCGACCACTACACTGATACTATTATTAATATTTTGATATTGATGATTGAGGAAAGGAGTGGCGGCACTTGGCCAGTGGAGACAGTAATTAGCCATTCACAGAAGAGAAGAATAGGTTAAAGTTTTTGTGCTTTTTTGGTGATGTGAACCATGAAATTAAAACTGAGAAGCCTATTATTGCTTTTAGCGGCACCACAGCAGGAGCCTTCACAGCAAGACCCAGGAGATCACATTTATGCCGATTTGGAACCACACCAGGCCCAGGAAACTCCTTCAGGACCCTCTCCGTCTCCTTCTCCAGTTCCTCCTGTTGCACCATCACCTGATCCAGCTGCATATTCACTTCTAGAATCAGACACCACTCCTCTGGATCCCACATCGGGCCCACGTGAAGTTGAAGAGCAGAGCCCAGGTCCTGATGGATCCAAACCAAAAATGTCATCAGCAACCTTCAAATCTCCTCTAAAAAAAGACACTAAACAGAAGGTGAGGGGGGATTCCTCAGATGTAGTCTATAGAAAGTGAGAGAAAAAAACAGCTGCCATATCCAATTTCTATGTCACGGAGAAGCCTCATAAAGTGATCTGTGTGAGCTAACCCCTCCTTTAATTTTGTCCCAAACATGACCTTAGGCCAGTGGTTCCCAAACTGGGATGCGGGCCCCCCTGGAGGAGTGTGAAGGTATTCAAGGGGGTCGCAGGGCCTCTTTCTGAAATAATGTGTTTAAATAGGGATGGGGGGCTCGATAATGTTCCTAAATAGAAATGGGGGCTCTGCAAGGAAACTTTGGGAACCACTGCCTTAGGCTATGTTCCCACTTAGGTGATTAATCGCCAGTGGAATCGCCTACACTAGTTTCAATTGTCCCCATTGATAGGATCGTGTTGAGGCGATAAAAAATTGCATCCATTCATTCTCTATTGAGGTGATTTTTTTTTTTTTATAATGGTGGAATTTTGAAAAAAAATCTCCTGGTCAATCGTCTGGCGATGGCCCAGCGCGATTAATTACCTAAGTGAAAACATAGCCTTAAATATGAGGTATTTGCCCGGCCGGCGCTCCCGCATTGGTGACCCCGGGGATCGCAGACAATCTCAGCACACACACCTGGTTTAGAGGGAAGATTCATAGTTTAGATGCAACTTAACTTAAAAACCTGTTTTTTATTGTACAGGAATTAGTGAGAGGATCCACCAGACGCTCAACAAAGAAAAAGAAGAGGACCATAGCAGATGAATCTGCAGAAAATGTCATAGACTGGTGGTCAAAATACTACGCCTCTCTGGAGAAGCAGCAAAAGGTGAATTTATACATTAGGAAAGGGGCAATGCAAGAAAGTTGGGATTAAGCAGCCCATACAAGGGTCAGATTTTCAATCAATCGAGAATTGAGAATTGAGTTTTGCCCACCTGGTTAAATCGACTTAATCCGATCAAAATTGAGTGAAAATTCAGTCGTTTTTTGATCGGACTGGATGGTAAATTTTGATTGGTCGATTGAAAATTGGTTCAGTATTTTGAGAACCAAGTGTGGTCAACCAATTTTTGATCGATTTTTTTTCTACCTATTGTACCTCACTTCTGATTGAAATTTCAATCGGACTATTTTGGATCGATTGTTATGTCAAGTGAAAAAAAATCGATCAAAAATCTTGTACTACATATGGGGCATGGTACAATCGACATACAATTTTATACCGACTTAAAAATTGATCGTTTTAAGTTGATTGATTGAAAATCTGACCCGTGTATGGCCTGCTTTAATGTATTATCTGTAGTGAGTACAAATGTATGTACGTGTATATTCCATTCATATTGTATATACTAATGTATAACACCAACATATTATCACTGTACTTTATATATTAGGTGAAGGGCGACACAAGCAATCCATACAAGTACAAACTGGGACCCAGGAGGAGAAAAGGGCCCTGACAGATTTTACAATTTAAGAAGAGATACTGTGTTTTTCACCTTATAAGACAACCTTCCACTTCCCAAAAGGGGGGGGGGGTTACGTACATCTTATATGATAGATGCACGACCACCCACAGCCGGAAGACTATTTAGCTTGGCTGTGGAGGCAGAGGCGGGGAAGCTTTTAGAAGGTAGATCTGCCCACTGGTACATCTTCCTTCTAATGCCTGGCATACACATGCCGATAAGCGGCCGATTTTTCACCTGACCGATGGGCTTGCGCGCACGTGCCGTTGGTCAGCGGAAAAATCGGCTGCTTATCGCATGTGCCCACATGGGGCGACAGATCCCTGTCGCCCCACAGCTCGGCCGGCCAGAGAACGGACATGTCCGATAATCTCTGACCGATGGAAGCCGATGGCATAAGCTTCAATGAAGACCAGCGTCTTCATTGAAGCTAATGGCCGGCACACAAAGGGTGCCGGCCGACTGAAGGGGCCCCATAATGCACCAGGTGCATATCGGAGCTGGTCTGTCTGCACCCGTCGGGGTGTGTATGGCAGGCATTACTCTCCCCCTGATCTCGTCCGATGGCTGGTTACTCCATGCCAACAAGCCAGACAGGAATATCTCTGTCTCAGCTGAGTTGGACAGAAACCCAAACTGTGTGCTTATCAGAATGTCAGCCTGAGGCTGTGGTTTTACATAGACAGAGATCAGTGCTCGGTCTATGTAAAGAACTGCTTTGTATGGTGAGGAAGGGACTGTCAGCTTCCCCACCTCCACCACCACCAGAGCTCTGTGTGTCTGTCTGGCAGAGTTGTTCTGGTTGGTCCTCCCTGATAGTATACATAGTGATTGGAAGGTATATATCACTGCTATGTAGTGCGTTTACATATGATGGAAGGATTATATATTCACTGCGATGTAGTGCCTGGTCCTCTCCTTGAGCTTTTTTGTGGTTAAGACATAGGATTGGAAGGTATATAATATCACTGCATAAGTAGGGTGCACGGGTCCTCCTATAGAATACCTAGTGATGGGAAGGTCTATATCATGCTAATGTAGTGCGGGGTCCCCCCTTATAGAATATAGTGATTTTGGATAATTTTTGGTATCTATTCCACTGCTATGTAGTGCCTGTGGTCCTCCCGATAGAAGACAAGTGAGTGGTAATTTTGGTTATAGATCAACTCTATGTACGTGCCGGTCCTCCCTGATAGAATACATAGTGATGGGAAGGTATATATCACTGCTATGTAGGTGCCGGGTCCTAATGATAGAAGTACCATAAATGATTGGAAGGTATATTCATTGCTATGTAGTGCACGGGTCCTCCCTGATAAAATCATAGTGATTGGAACGGTATATATGTCATGCTATGTAGTGCCGGGTCGCCTCCCTGATATTATAAAAACATAATGATTGGAAGGTATAATCATGCCTATGTTAGATGCCGGGTCTCATCCTGATAAATACATAATGATGGGAAAGGTATATATCACTGCTATGTAGTTGCCAGGGTCCTCCCTGATAGAATCTAGTGATTGGAAGGGCTAGAAAGCTCCTCCATATTACATAAGGGGGAAGTGGTGCAGTGTGCTGACGTAGGAGAGGCAACAACAGAAGCTTCGTTGCAAAAGGGTTTTTGGGTCACAGGTGGCTGGCACGGCAGTGCATAGTGCGGATGGCAGTAGAGATATGCGCACGCTATTTCGCCTACCAGCTGCGCACATGGATTGTACGGTTGGGGAAGGTTGCTTTGTATGGTGAGGAAGGGACTGTCAGCTTCCCCACCTCCACCACCACCAGAGCTCTGTGTGTCTGTCTGGCAGAGTTGTTTTTTTTGCTTGAACTAAGATGCAGCAGTTGATGGTGCGTCATATCACCGGAGCATCTTATAGGGTGAAAAATAGGGAAATCTATTTATTTGATTTAGAACAAAAAACAAGGGCTTCTGCCTGTGTTTATTAGAGCATACCAGGCTCAAACAAGATACCCTCGCAGGGGTCATCAGCGGTAACATAAGATGTTCATAAATTATATCAATAGCCTCCTGGCTTCTAAACCAAAGCAAAAGCTGTGTCTGACTGTCCAGAGACTGTCTTCCACACACACCTGACCTTAGCACCAGGTGCTCTAATGGGCTTCTGAGCCTCTGGAAATACTGGACCATGAATTGGGAATCTGCCCCACCCTGCTCTTGCAGATTCCCAGTAAAACCAGCCCCAGAACACAATGCAGAAAAACAGCATAAGAACATGAACGTTCCCTGCAAACATAACACTGCTGGTTTTACCTTAAAATGGAAATCTGAGATACTGTGGTCCAATGTACCTACCATCCAGCACTCTGCCCTGTGACACAGGTGATCTTGGGGTCACTGTGTTACACAGTCTAAAACCTAACACAGACAACTAACAACTCTTCATCTACCCATACCCGTTTAAATATTTCTATTAGCGTGTCCATAGTCATGAAATCATTAAAGCAGAACTAAGTTACGTTCTGGAAGTAATTAAACTTATAATTCATAATAAACAAAACTATCAAAGCAAAGTTCAGACATTGTTTTTGTAAACACAGTCCTCCAGTTCTCAAGGATTAATTTCTACAATTTCAGCTTTTAAATTAAAAAAATAAACCCTGTTTCAATTAAAGTTTATATCACCTGCACGCTGTAATTCCTATAAGTCTAAAATTTATTTAAATCTGGAAAGCCACAAGTCTCATTGTACAGCAACAGGAAGATAAACAAAGCTTTGCAAAGAGAAATTCTTAGGCCAGGGCGGATGGCGGCGGAGGGTTGGACATCAAGGCTCAGACCGACAGATGCACAGCCCTGTCAAAGCCCCATTGCCGTCAATGGGCGAGGGATCGTGCATTGTGGTAAAATCCCTTTGTTCAGCGCAGGGATTTTAGCGCATGTGAAGCCCAAGCCTGTAGTTCAAATGTTGTGTATTTAAGTTTGTCCTCTTTTAATATTTTTATTTTAGATGAAAGCTGATGCATCAACTGAAGAAGCTCCACCTCCAGTTAAGGAACGTGAGTGTTTTCAAACAAACTTAAAGTGAATTTAAAAAAATTACAGTACATTTTTACTTACCTCTGAGCCGGCACAATGCTGGAGATGTAATCCACATTCCTAAAAATATACTTACCTGCTGTCCCTCCAGCCAGGGCAGGAGCCATCTCTAGTCAGAACTTAAGCAGGGTACAGACGGCTCCATATTTGAGCCGTCCGATGTTCCCTGCAGCAGCGTGATGACGTCATCACAATGCTGTCAAATATCGGCAGATCCTGGGAGACAGCTCTGCTCTCTCCCCAGCTCAGCCGATGCTTTACATGGAGACCCGGGGTCTCTAGGCACAGCATCGGACATCGGCCGTATTTACGGTCATGTCTGATATGGCTGTTTTGGAGTGGGATTGATTGGTCCTGCTCGAAAACAGTGATGGCCACATATTATATGGGCCAGATAGATGGCCTTGAGCACGCACGGCACTCAAATCGGCCATCGATCTGGCCCATATTTGCAGGTCTGTACCTTGCTTTAGTTAGGGGTTTTTCAATGGTGGAAACATATCTCCAGAGATTTGTAGAGGGAACAGGAAGGTATAAAAATTGTTACTTTTTAGTGTTTGACCATGATAGGTCATACCGTGTGTGGCTCAGGTTAGATTTTAATACCCCAAACTGGTAAACCCAAGCCACACTCAGGATTGGTCCAGCCATGCCGATGCCGTCCTGAAGTATTGATATTCTGCGGGCTTCTTACTGGTTCCACTTGCCTAACATCAGTAATGACACAGGGGGAGGTGGGAGGGGCTCTCGCCATTCATTGTATTGTATTACAGGCATAGGCATCTGGAGTCCTTACATCCCCGGCATTACTGATGACATACTTGAGCAACTGAAGAAAACTGGTGGAATATCTTCAGAACACCTTCATCAAACAGCACCCATTTAAGCTCAGGATTTCCACTGGTTCAAAATATCAAAATCCAGAACAGTTGTATCAGTTTAGCTTGTCACAGGGTCTAGTGTCGATCGCTAATATTCAAATCACAATTTTTTTTGTGCTTTATCTTCAAGAATATTCAAGATTCTGAGAAAGGGCCATGCAATGCATTCACAATATGTGCATGTGCAAGTGCCGATTTTTGCATGATAATAAAATTTTGTCTTATGTGGTGATTACACTGTAGCTGCTATTTTACATTCTGCCACTAGATGCCACTGTGACAACACACATTGCATTCGCAATATGTGCATGTAGATGTGCTGATTTTTGCAATATAGGTAATGACTGGAGATCATGAACTGACATATTTACGAAATTACTGGGAATAGTAGGTGAGATATTAGCAATGCTGCTATCACTTATGTTTACATCAATTCTCTATTAAAGTGCTATTGTTTGTTTCCACACAGCTACAAAGCCTACTAAGACAAAGGGTCATGCTGTGTTGTTTGTTGATGAACACGACAAGAAAAAGAAAGATGCTAAGAAGGCGCTAGATACTTTTAAACCTAAACCAAAGGAAGAAGGACCAAAACTTGCCACACTCCAGGTATTTTCAGAATTCCTACGGATCATAGTCTATAGCTTCAAATTGCAGAGCTGCTTGTGTTTGATTTTTTTTTTTACAAAAAAGTTCCACCTTAAAATGTCCCAGAGCATCAGGCCATAGACTAGATTGGACTGAGAGATGGGATGAGTCTGTACCACATAGCAGGAGGTGTTCTCCATCTTT
>CM070036.1:5609762-5620061 GCA_036250615.1 Ptychadena robeensis | reverse complement strand
CACTACAAGCCCTTTCTGTAGTAAAGTTAGACCCCAGTTTTCAGCAACTACTGTGTGGACATTGCTCTATTTACTTAAAGTGAAGTGTCATGGTTATACTGATCACCAAGGATCTGTGCTTATCCGGGATATCACCTGTCGGGTAAAGGTGCTGTCATCCCACTGTCGCCCTGCTCCAGTGCCCTCATTTCGCGCATTGCCCCAAGATGAGGAGGAAGAAAAGCTCGCCAAAGTAGGTAGAGGCTTCCTTGCACCTGGTGTCCCGTGTCGCGTACTCCTCGGGGTCCTGCCTCTGACAGGCTCAACAGCCTCCAACCACTCCAATACAGTACTTTATTATTATTTTTTGACCTGACACGTATTTGAAGCATTTTTAGATGGAAACATCCACCACAGAACACTGCAAATAATAATAGTTGTTTTTATTATTTCTAATAGCTGTTTTTATTTTTAAATGCATTTTATTTTGTAGGTATGAATTGAGGATAATAATCTGGAACACAGAAGATGTGATCCTTGAGGATGAAAATATTTTCACTGGGCAAAAATCAAGTGACATCTATGTAAAAGGGTACGTTGGTTCAGTTGGTAGCTAGCAGGGGCGTTTCTAGCGTTTGGGGGGGCCTATGGAAATTTCTTGCCTGGGGCCCCTGTGGACTGGGACTGGGTCTGTGCTAGTAGAAAAGTTGTTGAGCGGGGGTGGGCAAAACAACCCTGGTAGCTGGTCAAGAGGAAGACCTGCAGGAGTTCTCAGGTATGTTATTGGACTACTCACATTTCCTGTAATGTTCTGTTATGTAGGTTTTACAGTTTTGAAGGCATCACAGGTTGAACTTTCCTCATATTTATTTCAGGTGGTTGAAGGGGATTGAAGAAGACGACCAGGAAACAGATGTCCACTACAACTCTCTGACCGGAGAAGGAAACTTTAACTGGCGCTTTGTATTCCCGTTCCACTACTTACCAGCTGAGAAACAAGTGGTGGTCACCAAGAGGGAAAACATATTCTCTCTGGAGAAAACAGAACGTAAAATCCCCGCCGTGCTGGTAATGCAGGTCTGGGACTTCGAAAGGCTCTCATCTGATGATTTCCTGGGTACGTACGGCAAATACATATTACAATGACAAACCTTTTCAAATATGATTACTTTATTTACTGCATTTTTTTTACTATTTTGTACATATTTTTTTTTGAAAACTTAATAAAAATCTTTACTTGAAACATACATGCACGAAAGGGCCTTGAAACTCTCAACTTTGTATTGATAGCTCTGTCCATATTTTTCCATCACTCCTAGGACAGCCATCTTCTAAGAAGGCCACCTGAGCCTCTAAAGCCAGCCATACACCTTTAGAGCTCTCTGTCAGATATCCTATAGATCTACCAACAACTGTGTAGTGCCGGGTCCTCTGCGATTGAACACAGGTAGACTTGATGGTTTAGAAAGTCCCTCATATTACATGGTTTTGGTAAATCAAACGAGATCTTAAGGAAATCTGACAGAGAAATCTAAAGGTGTATGGGGGCCCTTAAGCAGGGAACACACGGCTCGATATTGGAGCCATCCGATGTTCCCTGCAGCAGCGCAATGTCATCATCACGCCAGCTCTCCAGCTCAGCCAATGCTTTGCATGGAGACTCGTGATTTCCATGCAAAGCATATCCCTGTTTTCGAGCTGGATTGATTGATCCCACTCAAAAACTGGGATGGCCACATATGATGTGGGCCAGATAGATGGCCGTGCACGGCGCTCAAAGTGACCATCGATCTGGCCCATATCTACATGTGTGTACAATGCTTTATTCTTTTTTTCCAGTCTCCGCTTTGTCCCTCCAGTGGTTGTGATAGACTGGAGGGGCAGAGCGGAGCATAGACTAGAGAAAGAGATCTTCCCTAGCACCACACCTTCACTGTCCATCAAGGCTGAAGGGACAGAGACAAGTGCAGGCTAGATGATCTTCATCTAATATTCACCCTGTTCTGCCCCTCCAGTGATGCAATGCATTACCAGGGACAAGGGGACTTGGGAAGGTAACATCAACCATCGAAAGTCCCCTAGGGCCCATAGTCCTTACCTTACCTTTTGGGTAATTAATGTTTTTATTTAACCCCTGCTCTGCCTTATTATGTTAATGGCAGCGCAAGTAATAGGTCCACTTCAAGTAACTAAAAAGACTACACATACACATTTAAGCAGGGGACATTTTGAGTTAACAAACCTCTTCTCCTCTAACTTGCTATTTCCATTTTTTCATTACAGGCTCCATAGAACTCAACCTAAACGGTTTCCATCGAGGAGCCAAGACGGCCAAGAGCTGTGACCTGAGCATGGCCACTTCCTTGAAGAATGAAAACAAGATCTCCATCTTTCAGCAGAAAAGGATTCGAGGTTGGTGGCCATTCGTAAAATCCGGAGAGCTCACGGTAAGCACTGCATCTTGTGCCGGTGTGTTTAGGTTGTAAAATGTCTTATTATTTTAAGAAAATACATTTTTGAATTTGTTTCTGTTTTGTTTTTGTATTCAGGGTAAAGTAGAAGCAGAATTCCATCTCGTTACTGCAGAGGAAGCTGAAAAGAACCCAGTAGGTCGTGCCCGGAAAGAACCAGAGCCATTAGAGAAACCAAAGTAAGTGGAAAACAAATGTGTCTTTCAGATATAGAACGTTTTCCACTATTTCCGCTCTTTTTACTGTTATTTTAGGTTTGTGCGGTTGGCGGCAAGGTGTATCACAAGCTGCCTTCAGCCATTCGACATCTTCATTACCACCCCAATCTCTGCTTTAATGCCAAAAGAATTAAGCCAATGGTGTAGAAGAGAGTTACTATACCTATCCTATGGCGTTGAATATTAGGCAGAGATACAATGGGTTTTAAAGGATAGAAGTAGCCAGCAGTTTTTTGAACCCACCAGCATATTGCCCAAAATTTAAATTTGGAATGAATCTTGCCACCAAAGACGGTGCAGGATTGTACTCAAATCTGTTTAATAAGCTACCCGTGTGTGCCTTCCTATTGATCCCGCCCGAAGAAACTCAATTGAACAGGGTTCCAACATGTTGAAAAACCCGTTCAATCTCTATTACTTAGTATTGGAGGAGCTGCTGCCTCCTGCACAGCGGTCCAATGTCAGTGTGAAGGGGGCGGAGCCAGCACTCCTCATTCTGAAGCTGTGAGGCTAGCTGGATTTCTCCCTAGCTGGCAGAGTGTGTTGTGATTCACACGTGCTGCAAGCTGGGGAGAACGGGTCCCCATTGAACAGGAATTGATGTGCCCATGTGGTGCACATTAATTTCCGTTCAATTGATCCTCGATCAATCACAGCGTGGTGACGTCACCACGCTGTGATTGATCGGGGTTGATTGCACGGGAATCTACACGTGTGTGCCTAGCTTAAGACACCAAAAAGGGGGACAGAGAAGTTACAGTCTTCGGGCTTCGGGCAAATTATTTAATGCCCTTGCAATTCTGTGTGCATACTTAATGAGCGGCTCGTTTCTCATATCGAATCACAAGTGTAGTATATAGCTCAACTACTGTGCGAACTGGAAACTCATCCCTTCTCCCAAGTGAATATGTTACACCCTGGCTCAAAAAAGACGAAGTATCCACTATTCTCAAGCCCTCGGCTTGTGTAATAGTCACAGGAAGGAGATTATGGTCTTCTAAACAGCATGCGAAATTTTAATGGGCTGCCTAAAAAAACATTGAAAGCTGATCTCTTCTGAGCTTTTTACCTATCTATATCAATATATCTTGATATAATTATTTATATCCATGTCCCACTTCTTCTGACCAATGACGCCAAAGACTAAGGGCTGGAGAATCCAAGATCAAACTGCGCCCGTACTGGCTTCGGGCCTAACACCCAGGAGGTTAAAGGCATATCCATTCATTATCCCACACTGGTTTCCACATACTTCACACAGGCCACTCCGCTACACGTCCTTCCACCTATACTACTTGAAAAGGTTTCATGAGGGGATCATACACATTTTCTGCCATATTGACTTGCTGCCTCAATCCTCATGGTCTCATAATAAGAGAAATGAAAATGTTGGTTTTAAAATCCCTCCCAGACAATATCCTATATTCCACATTATTATCTCGTAAGAAAACACATTTTATAATAACACAAAAGACTGGAATTTATTTTCAGAATATGGAAACATTAAACGACTATCTACATAACATTACTCAGGAGAGAGGTTGGTAATTGGCATGATATTCTAAAACTGCAACAAAATGAAGTATTTTAATTTATGACCACAGGGGAAGAAGCCGTAATTAAGCGGAATATGCGATTTGCTTTCCGCAAATTAATCAAACACAACAAGCGGCTCCATTTTCATGTTTTATACACCACGGAGATAGCCGCTTCCGTTGGGTTGATCGTGAGATTTGCGTTGTCAGATATTGTGGAGTGCCTTGGGGCATTACAAATGGTTGATACACAGAGGATGGAGGATAGAGAGTCTTCTTCTACGCACATAACACACACACACACATAACACTCTTGTTACAAGCAATTACTTTGGGAAGTGACTGATCGCATTGTCTAATCTACCAGGGAATTTTGATAAGGAGGTATCACAAGGCAGAGCATTCACTGTTTGGTACCATTTCACTCCCAGAAGAGGGGTGACACCAAAGCACAAAACTTTCCAACCACAGCCAGGTTTTTTGTATACAAAGGGTGAGGGACTCCAACCTTCCTCGACAACCACAGCTGAAATGTTTGTGTGACAGTTTAAACACAGTCTTTGGATTGCCCCCACCCCTTAAAAATTGTATAATCCTGAGTCATGAGGCTTCTGCTTGTTCTTGAAGCATGTCGTATGTCTGCATCCCCAGAAACCCTTTAGTCACATGGAGAGATTCTTCCTTGGGGTGGGGTAAAATCTAATGATGCCACTGAGGATGTCCAAAAAGTGTATAGGCTTTATACAGGTGATATGGCTGAATGTAATGTCTCATATCGCTACATCCCCAGAAACCCTTTAGTCACATGGAGAGATTCATGCTTATGGTGTGGCAGGAGCTGAGCAAAGATTTATAAAACTCTTCAGACTTATAGTATGTGCTGTCCTTTGCCCTTTCTGTGTGTGTTTGTGTGCATTTTTTATATACACCCCCTGCAGCAAGGACAGGGGGCAGTCCCATACTATTATACCAAATATATATCGATCTATATACACATTGCCACTCATATATGGGGTGACACCATGGGTTTATGGCACTAGGTGATAAATCTTATGACGCCACTGAGGATGTCCAAAAAGCATATAGGCTTTACACAGGTGATATGGCTGAATCTAATTTTTATATCTGTGCATCCCTGGAAACCCTTTACTCACATGGAGAGATTCATGCTTACGGCGTGGCAGGGGCTGAGCAAAGATTAATCAAACTCTTCAGACTTATAGTATGTGTTTTCCTTTGCCCCTTCTGTGTGTGTCTGTGTGCATTCAGAGATTCTCATATCTCTGCATCCCCGGAAACCCTTTAGTCACATGGAGAGATTCATGCTTACGGTGTGGCAGGAGCTGAGCAAAGATTTATAAAACTCTTCAGACTTATAGTATGTGCTGTCTTCTTCTGTGTGGTTTGTGTGCTTATTGTTATATACCCACCCCCAGCAAGGGCAGGGGCAGTCCATACTATTATACCAATCTACAGGTGGGCCATTTATAGAGACACCTTAATAAATGGGTAATGGTGGTGTATTAACTTCCTGTTTGTGGCACTTAGTATATGTGAGGGGGAACAGTTTTAAGATGGGTGGTGACCATGGTGGCCATTTTGAGTCGGTCCATTTTGAATCCAACTGTTTTTTTCTTGTTTTGTCGTGTTTCAATGTGCTGCCCATTTGTGTTGGATTGTCAATGCAACCCCTCTTCTCCCCTCTTCACACACTGATAGCAACACCAGCAGGAGAAATGCTATGCACAGGTGTCCATAATCCGTTAGTTTCAGGTGCGCACATCTCATATCTTCACAGCATATACAATTGCCTTCAGATTGACCCAAAGATACATTTCTAAGGGGGTCAGATCGGGAGACCTTGAAATTGCTACATGATTTGTGCCCCCTCTGTATGCACGTGAAGCTGGCACGTTCCCTGAAACAAAAAAAACCTTTCCAAAACAACAAATAAAGTTTATTTGAAAATGTTGTAGTTACCTTTGCATTGTCCAATCCACGTAATGTAAGCCCCATGCGTTGCAGTATGATAGCCCATTCAACTGTGTTCCGCTACACCATCAAGCACAACATTTTGGCGGGTGAAAAATACTGTGTATCAAATCCATAACATACAACGATACAGACTATTGATTAAACATATATTGTTTTTGTCTTCCAGCCGCCCGGACACTTCATTTTCGTGGTTCGTGAATCCCTTCAAGTGCTTCTTTTATCTCATCTGGAGGAATTACAAGAAATATATTATCATCGCCCTGGTTCTCCTCATTCTTGCCCTGTTCATTGCCCTGTTTGTATACACACTGCCGGGGGCCATCAGCCACAGGATCCTCCAAGGATAAAATCATGGAAGTGGTCTGCTTCATGGTGTCATACATGGACGTCATTAGGACTATTTCAGGGGTGCTTCAGCACCCAAAATATAGTAATTATCATATGAGTTTTAAATGATATATTCATACATTTCATACAGGAGCTATTGTACACCGAGCACTTAATAGAAGCAAGACTACAATAGACTACAAATTTAAATTAAAATAGTTCACCATATATACTCGAGTATAATCAGAGTTTTTCAGCACAAAAAATATGCTGTAAAAGCCCCCCTCGGCTTATACTCAAGTCAGAGTCCCACTTACCTGTCCGGGTGCTCGCTGGTCAGCCTCTGGTGGTCGGATGACTGATCTTTCTTTTGTATTTGCCAATCTTACATAAGTAATCTAGCAAATTCCTTTACACTACATTATGTTATTTGTGAACAGCCTCTTAAACCCAGATATGTTTCCTCGTCTGAGGGTTATCATCCAAGTTGTCCTTACAGTGCCTGTAAGCACCTGTGTTGGCTGCGGCTAAAAGGCAGTGAAGGCTTAATACCCTTACAGCTATGTCACTTGAAAATGACATTGTCAGGCAGCTTAGTCGCAACAGGGTGATAAACCATTGATACTTCCTCCTTCAAAGTAATCCTCAGGCTTTGATGGATGTCTTTAAAAGTGATGAACATATTAAAGTGATAAAGTTTCTGGTTAGTTTGTAGATTAGTTTTAGCATTCTCCCTTTTTTTCTTTTTGTTCTCAATTGTAAGGGATTGTGTCCACTGCACGTCCAGTGCAGGGAATCAAGGCACATTTGCCAGGCAGAGGTCGGAGGCTGCATAGGTTGGAGGCCCTTATCGAGCGGGCACGCCAGTCAGGTCAGCGTGGCCCACTCGATTAGGCGTGCTCCCCTGATTGTCCACCCGTGCCTGCCCGCTTCTGGTGCCAACCCTGAGCCCCCTTGTCTTTCAATACTAGTGACATCCCTAGTTTCATCATGTTGATCATGTTTTGTATGTTTTGGTTGGTTCACAGTGGAAGACTTGACTGATTATTCTCATATGTAAACTGCCTTTATGTAAACAATGAGGTTATAATTATAAAAAAAATCGTCTTGTACTTGTCGAATTATTTTATTGCATAAGCTCCCCAAAAGTTCGGGGGAAATTTGTTTGCAAAATACACCCAACCCGAGCTACACTCTGGGATACTCACCTATCACTGGCTAGCCTGCGGCAATTTTAAATCTCATCAGTGACGCAGAAGAGGCAGGGGGCAACATTCCATGTTGTCCATGTTCCACTGACTTCCATGTTAAGTTGGCGGCGTTGCTTTTCCCACCATATATCCCAGGCGATGTCTAGAGGGGAGGAGGGAGGGTGGGGAAACACGGAGTACAATGTCGTAGCGCCAGGGAGGGTTAGAAATTATAATTATATAATATTTATTTTTAAACTTTTCCTAAAAACATTCTGTCTTGGATATGTCCTGGCAGAATTAAAATCAGTGGCGTTTCGGGGCCCTATGCAAGTTATTTCTCATGGAAAGTTGTCCCTATCGGTGGCGGTGGCGACCGGTTGGGGGTTCGGTGGAGTTTGCTATTGGTGGAGCTGTTGAGGGTAGGGGGGTGGTGGTGTGCTATTGGTGGAGCTGTTAAGGGGGAGGGAGGGTGGCGGTATGCTATTGGTGGAGCTGTTGACCGGAGGGAGAGGGCGTGTTATTGGTGGAGGGTCGGCCGGTGGGTTCCCCCTGTTGGCAGCTTGAACTGTTCAGATCTGCATGGGGAGGGAGTGTGCTGGATATCCGTGTGAGGGAGGGCTATGAGTACACATATTCGGCATAGCGGAAGAAATTACCGTAACTAAAAATTCATAGAAATTCAAAAAAAAAAAAAGAATTCTGAACGGCTTAAATGATACCAAAGATTTAGGGAGTAATGTGTAGAGAGAGAAAGTTGAATGCTAATTCCATGCAGCACAAAACTGAGCTATCAAGAGTAGGAGTAGAGATGGTTGAATTTTTTTCAAAAATGAGACCATTTCAAGTTAATTGCAAAGCCCCTGAGCATGGTATCATCACCAAGTTTACTGGAGATGTAGAGAAGGGTTGGGGGTATTCTACAAAAATTTATTGCTCCAACACAAATAGTGTTTGCATAAATTAGGTTGAAAGTCAAGGAAAAATTTTGAAAATTGACATTTTGACTTTGATTTTGAGCTTAATTTATGCAAAAACTACAAATACTAGAGCAAAAATGTTTTATTTGAAATGTTCCCACAACCCTTCTCATGTAGAGAAGGGTTGTGGGAACATTTGAAATTAAACATTTCAGCAATTTCCTGCAATTTTGCTGATGATATAATTTTCAGAGGCTTTACAATCAGCTCAGACAGTCAGCTAGTCCACAAATGTGACCATGAGACAGCCGCTGCTGATTCTTCCTTAAAGGGTGTTATGGCTGGAGAAGGGGAGTTAAAGGGTCCCCATACACCTTTAGATTTCTCTGTCAGATTTCCTTTAGATCTCCTTCTGTTTTTACCAAAACCATGTAACATGAGGGACTTTCTAAACCATCAAGTCTACCTGTGTTCAATCGCAGAGGACCCGGCACTACATAGTTGTTTGGTAGATCTGACAGAGAGATCTAAAGGTGTATGGCCAGCTTAAAGCGCACCTAAACTCAAAAAAAAAAAAGCACCAATACATTTTTATTACTATATTACTTACCTTTAAACTGTCCCAATAGCTTAAATGTGCTCAAAAACCAAAACATATTTATTTAGCAATCATGCTGATGCCTGTGGGAGCCGCCATTTTAGAATCAGTGATTTCAGGCTTGCATGAGTTGAGGCTGCAATATCGCCGGCGGCCACCAGGGGTGCCAGATACAATGTGTGTCAATGGACACAAAGTGAAAGTAAGAAAAATAAATAAATCCACGTGAATAGCTGCTGGGAGATCGGGAAAAACGCTGCGGCGCTGAGGAGATGCTCACACAGAGGAGGAGGGGTGAGGGGACAACTATACAGATATCTCCACACAGGTAAAAAAAAAAAATGTTTACATATTGCCCCAATAGGGGTTGGCTAGCCAGGGGGAAAAGTTTGTCTAGTGGGTTTAGGTGCGCTTTCAGTCAATATTGAGCTCAGAATGGGATATTTTGGGAATGTTTCTCTAAATTCCCACAAAATGGTGCGATACGTTATAATATAGATAGTACAATTTAGAATATCGAATGCACCCTGATGTGAAGTGATCACGTTTATTTACACGTTTATAATAATAGTTTTTTCATACGTATAACAGTAAAGTGAATCAGACATCTATTTTTAAATGACTTCCAGTAATTTGAAATGATCCTAATTAATGATGATGAAGATCAATTAAGGATGTTTCCTTTCTAATAACTACAAAATGTTGTGATGGATGCATCCAAATTTATCTTGTGTATTCCCCGAGGAGCGGCATAATGTAACAGATGAGAACATTTCTCTGCGTCCCTTGTGTGCAGTCAAAACAAATATTTCTGCTCGTATTTAGTCATCAATAATTAAAATGATGAAACTTCCATGGGTTCAGTAGAATCGAGAAACATATACAAACGTTTTATTATGGGTTTTATGGACATGGGTGAATGGGAGGAATCTGACAGCTCTATACACAGTAAGCTGCATTTCTCTGACGGAATTCCAAATTAAAGGGTACATTTTAAAATTCTAATGTTAGCCACACACGGTTCAATTTTGGTTCAATCGATGCTCGATTAGATCGAGGAATTCAA
>CM070036.1:5585874-5596517 GCA_036250615.1 Ptychadena robeensis | reverse complement strand
CTCGCCCGAGCATGCGTCTACCCGGGGAGAGAGAAGAAGTAAAGGAGAACCCCCGGAAAAGCATATCCACTCCTGGGGAGAGCGCGGGGCGTCTCCTCTACGCCTCTCCTCTCGTTCGTGTGCGCAGATAAGTGGGCATGCGCGCGGATAGGTCGGTGTGGATAGGTGGGCGCGCTGTGGGCGAGAGGGGGAGACATCTGGGCATCGGAAAAAATGAGGTACAGTAGGCTTTTATCTATGGGCTTGGAGTGCACATAGGCATAAAAAAAGATATAGGATATACATTTGTTTCCTCTGGTAGAAGCACCGTCATTTCTTATAAATCTGTCACAATATAAAGTAAGGTTAGAATCTGGAAGTCCATATGTTATAGGTGAACTCATCTTCCTAAATTCCATCCAAATGTAAAACCTTAAACTTAAGCTGGCCATACACCTTCAGATCTCTCTGTCAGATATCCTTTAGATCTACCAACACCTATGTAGTGCCGGGTCCTCTGCGATTCAACACAGGTAGACTTGATGGTTTAGAAAGTCCCTCATATTACATGGTTTTGGTAAAACAAAAGGATATCTAAAGGAAATCTGACAGAGAAATCTAAAGGTGTATGGGGCCCTTACTGGGCTGGCTGGACTGGAGTGTAGAATCTTCCGGCAGTAAATATTTCACCCCTCATTAGGGATCCACATTGTGTGACAGTCTGAGCAAAGCCAATGCTCCCTCCACGCCTGCAGTGAAATTCCACTTTATGTATTATAGATGTCGTTTCCTCGTTCCCTCCATATGTGATGCTCCGGGCAGGGAATAAATAACGCAGAAAATTGAAGACCGGACATAAATTGGATTTCCATTACTGCGAGATGAGTGTAGGGTCACGTCCGTATCTGCTGCTCACAACCAACGATTGTCCATGCAGACTCTTTACCCAACACCGAACATGATAACATCGGGCTCCACTCTGAGTTCTCCAGTATTTTAGGAGGGAAAATAGTCAGTTTTAGTCAGCTCCTTAGATGAGTACCAGGAGATGGTGTTCCTGCGGTCCCCATGCAAAGCAATGGACATCGACCGTGATATACAGTCATGTCCGATATCCCTTTTTTCAAACAGGATTGATTGGACCCGCTCGAAAACAAAGATGGCCGCATAAAGCTGGCCACACACCTTTAGATCTCTCTGTCAGATATCCTTTATGATCTACAGACAACTGTGTAGTGCCGGGTCCTCTGCGATTGAACACAGGTAGACTTGATGGTTTAGGAAAGTCCCTATATTACATGGTTTTTTGGTTAAAAGAAAGGAGATCTAAAAGGAAATCTGGATAGAGAAGACTCTAAAGGTGTTATGGGGGGTCCTCAGATTAATCAGATAGGTGGCCGTTCGACGGGCACTTGGAAAGCGGCCATAGGGACCTGGCCCATATCTATACGTGTGTTCCTTGCTATTATCTCACTTCCCAGTTCGTTTACCAATGCAGAAAGCTAAAGGGAAAGGGGATGGATATAGTGAGTGATGTTGCAAACACCCCATAAACGTTTTTTAGAATTCTGCCGATCTCCCGGCAGATCGACTGCGCAAAGTCAAGAAATCGTCCGGGCAACACTTTCGTGCCGGCACTTACCGGTCCCCAATCAAGGACTTAAATCGGTCTAAGAATTACAGACCCCACGGTCTTATAAATGGCGTAGATCGATTTTGGCGACAGATTGTGGGCCACATTACAATTTTAAGCTTTAACTGATTTTTCAGCTGATAATTTCGTTGAAATCTAGCTTGATGTGGGGGGCCTAAGGCCATAAAAAAAGGTGTTGTGCATTGTGAAAGACTCAAGCGCATTGGTGTCACAGAAATGGCACAATACCCCTAAAATCTTTGCCTTTCCATTGCCCATAGGTTTATAGAAGGCTCATTAAACACGTACGAACAGGTCGAGTCCCAATTGGGACCCAGAATTTTTTTTGTTTTTGTTACCGAGGACACAACGTCCATGACTCCCAGTGTCTACAAGGCTGAGTCTACAACTAAGGCGTCGTGTGAACACATTCCATGATGCCAGAGAAAGGAGCCGTTCGGGTTCCCGGCAGCACAGCGCCACGATGAAATCATCAATATCGGAGGAGCAGCACTGCTGTGTCTCCCAGCTCGTGATACTCAGTCTGATATATCCCTGTTTTGAGCGGGGATTGATTGGTCCAACTCAACACGGGATGGCTGCCATTAGCTACGAGCCAGATAGAATGGGCCGTGAGTACCACTCCCATCGATCTGGCTCATTGAACACATATAAAAAGGCCCAGTCAACCAATGGCCCATGAGACGCAACGGTCCATGACTCCCAGTGTATACAAGGCCTAAGGGGGTTTCCACATGTGTCGGACCCCTCGGGATAAAGTATTGCTTGGCGGGACGGTCCTGATGGAGCACATTCCCACTTCCTGCTCGGTGGATGCTGTGTTTTCACAGCGCCGATCCATTCGTCGATGCAAGGCGCCGAGCGTAGTCGAGTATGTTGAGCCTATGCTGTGAACCCCCCCAAAAAAAGCATCCGCCGATAAGGTAATTCTATGGGCTCCTGGGGATTCCCTCCAAGCAATGCGCTTAGCGGTTGGGGTCCTGACAGATGTGGAAACAGGAAACATAGCCTTGCCGTTTTCCCTATGATAAAACATCCCAATCAAAGCGATTTTGCCCAAATAAGACACCACCATTACCTGCCTGAATATCCCATTCGGGTGGTACATGGGTAACTGTGTGACTCTGGCCTGCAGTGCAGTAAGTACTAGCAAGCGGCTGATCAGTGAGTCAGTGAAGGGGACAATGGAATGCACAGAGTGATCAAAGGGGACAATGAATGGCAAGAGTGATCAAGGGGGGACAATGATTGGCACAGGAGTGATTCAAAGGGGACAATGATGGCACAGAGCTGATCAAAGGGGACAATGTTGGCACAGAGTGATCAAAGGGACAATAAATGGCAAAGAGTTGATCAGAAGGGGAGAATATTGGCCACAGAGGGAGTCAAATGGGACAATGATTGGCACAGAGTGATCAGATAAGAATCCCACTGAAAATAAGACCTAGGGCATATCTTGGCGTTAAAAAATATAAGACAGTGAATAGGGGAAATCCATGATGCCCAATGGGTGGGTTGGCCGCATTGTGCCGTTGTTTAGATACTGAAGATTTTACCGGCTGTTACATTGTCTCTACTACACAATTCAGAGCCAATGCAGCGAGTTCGTGGTGTAAAATTTATGATAAAAGTAACATTTCTAAAAGGATAATAAAATCCAGTTTTAGTCTCATTCCTTTTAATCAGGTTCAGGTTTATTTCCTCATCCCGATGTGTTTATTAGCGCTGAAAGCCGTGGAAAGAGCAAAATAATGTCTTCTTAATGGATCGTAAAATATTTTTATCACATCGCTACAAGCTGCAGAATAACGAATGCGCAAACTAAATGAGCTGAAAAGGTTCCGTTTCTCATTTACATTTCAGGTTATATTTCACTTTAACTGTTTGATTCTTAAACATTAAGAACAGGAGTCTGTTATCTTCAAGGGGGGGAGGTGTCTGCCCCCTGTACTGGACCTTCTGTATATTCCTCACTGTGTATCATCTGCAAATTACATTTTAAATCCAAACCATTCCACATTTTTACAGTTTTTTTCCAATTTAAAAGTAGGTTGGATGCTTTGAGTATGCCCGTTCCACCAAGAGAGTATAAGTGAGAATTGACGGCCAGTGGTGTCACTAGCCTGGGTGTCACCCGATAGGGAAAAAAGATTGGTGTCACCCCATACTGGTGTGTATGGCATGCTGCAAATATTATGGGCAGGGGTGCAGATAACCTCTTTAGTGAGCTCCTCAGATGAGTACCAGTAGATGGTGTTTGCTACTCACCCCATATGTAGGGTGGTCTTCCTCACTGTCCTCTGCATCAGCTTCCTGCATGGTAGATTCTGCTGCAGATGGACCTCCCTGTTCCTGATTGAGCCTCCGATTAGCTGTCTCCATCCACAGGTTACCAGCTGGATTTGGGTCAAATGTAACTCTCACAACAGTATTGAAGGCCAGTGGTGTCAATAGACTGGGTGTCAGCCCATAGGGGAAAACCATTGGTGTCACCCCATACTGGTGTATATGGCATGCTGCAAATATTATGGGCAGGGGTGCACATAACCTCTTTAGTGAGCTCCTCAGATGAGTACCAGGAGATGGTGTTTGGTACTCACCCCATATGTAGGGTGGTCTTCCTCACTGCCTCCCTCACTGTCCTCTGCGTCAGCCTCCTGCATGGTAGATTCTGCTGCAGATGGACCTCACTGTTCCTGATTGATCCCCTGATTAGCTGTCTCCATCCACAGGTCACCAGCTGGCTTTGGGTCACATGTAACTCTCACCGTACAACACTGTTTGAATCCCCAGATCCCATACCTCAGTAGTGTGACCCTGACATTTTCTGGGTTAGTAATCAATCCCTGAGACTACCTGCAGTCCAAATGTCAACCTTTCATAGTCATATTCCAGCTGTCACACAGTGCTTTTCTCTTGTCAGATTTTACCCTTACATATGCCTACTCTGACTTTCAACTCACAGATCTTCAACACCCTTGGAAGTCATTACATGAATGGCACTAGTGCTAGAAATGCATAAAAAAACTTACCTGTAAGGAGTAATTTAAGAACATCAATTGCAGCCCCTTCTCTCTCCTTGCCTTGCTGGAATTCAGAATGCAGAGAAAGACGTGTAAATCTATAATCTCTACTCTGCATTAAAATTAATGAAAATATTTTCCCATAGAAAATCATTAGAAACGCCCCCAGTGGCCACGTGCGATATGGCACCCTGTGTTAACCCTTGGAAACCTGGCAGATAAAGATGGAATCTTTCATGCGATTCCAGGGAACATCAGGTAAGCAGATTTTTTTAGGATTATGGAGCACTATGCCACCATCATACCAGCTCAGAGGTAAGTCAAACTTTCATTTTACATATTTTGAATATACATCCGCTTTAAATGGAAATAAAATGAATATGTTGAAAGGGTTTGAAAACTGTCATGCTGACTTTATCCCTCTTCACACAGCAGTCCTCAGGATAATCGCAGAATCCTCTTGTCTAATTTTTCAAACTTTGTCAATTGTAAAACTCCGGCAGTAAGAGGGCGAGAGGGGGGGGGGGGGGGGGGGGGGGGTCACTCCATCCATGGCAGGCTTAGGAGCAGCGATAGGGAAGTACTTTGCATGTATTAGAGATGGATATTTATAAGTGTTTGATCCCTGGCCAGCAGGTAAACAACCTCCCCTCTCCACTGTGATTAACACAACCAGAAAAGAGAAGCAGCGCGCGTCAATTGCTTTAAGCGTCACATGAAAAATATTTTTATTAAAAGAAATGAAGTAACGCCTCGGGGAGACCTTCATGCCCAGCAATATGCTTCTCACATATGGCAGCTAAAATCTCATTAAATGTTTGGATTTCCGACACCCTGGAAAGTCTTTCATGTGAAGCGCGCGCTCTGCTCCGCCACCAGAATGTTGGATTGCTGATGCTGAACTTCTGCCAACGTGTATTTATGTTGTAGAAGGAAAGACGAGTATTTTTTACTAACAGATTTCCATGCAGACAAAACTGAATGACACGTTCTGATGTCAGTACCGACTCCACTTTAATTATGCGGAAGAGCAGATTTTAGTGTCAACATTGGACTGGAACACAAGATCATTCTGAGAAGGCAATGCTATGACATTTGCCCATGCCGTCTTGTCATGGCAGCCTTTTATAATAAAGGGCCAATAGGAATGTAGCGGGGGGGGGGGGGGGGGGGGGGGGGGGGGGGGGGGGGGGTTTGGTATACACTCCAGGAGGCAGTACGATAAACGTTATTTTTTTTTAGAACAGACTTAACCCTCTGGGCGGTTTGAGCTTTTCGCGCCATTTTAGCCATTTTACCGTTTTACGGCTCTCCGTCCAGCCCTCTACACACCTCCGGTGTCAAATAGACGCCGGCGGCATGTGGAGAGGAGAGCGGCGCCCCCTCCATTAACATGGAGGTCTATGGCGCTGCCATAGACAGATGACGCCGAAGACACAGGGCCGGAAAGGCTCCGTGTGTCGGCAGCTCTTCTACAGAGCCGCCGGCACACAGAGAGGCGGCGGTTGTGCCCGAACTGAGTTCGGGTAAACCGCTAGGGAGGTTTAAGCGGTTTTACACTCAAAATAAAAAAACAGACATACATTACACAGACACAATACTCACCTGTCAGCAGTTCAGATGATGAGAAACTGCTACACAAAAAAAAACTGTCACTAAACTGTCTTCACTTGCTTGGATTTCTCATGCTGGCATCTTGGCTCATGGCATCTGCACACTTCTGCCCAAACTGACCCCCCCTCTCCTCCCCTCTCCACTTGGAGATCGGAGCTGCAGAGACTCGTAGGGTGGGGGGGCTGTGTGAAGAGGGGGATTCTGCTGCTGACGATTTCCTGCCTGGGAGAGATCTTCCAGACACCCCTTCGGCTGCCTAGGCGAGACGTAATGGAGTGGGAGGGGAGCACTCGTAACAAGCTCCCCTACAGCTGTTAGAAGAAGATTTGTTTCCTACAATCAGGATTTTGGCATTATCGGCTGAGCTGCAGCTGATAATGCTGAGTGACCTCCCAGGTGGTCGGTCCGCTTTAAAGCAACTCTTTGGAGGACTTTCATCCCTTTCCAAACCTAGAGCACCTTCCTTATAGCAGCCCATCATGGTGATTAGAGATGGTCGAATTTTTCGACTAGCTGACTTTGTGAGCTGATTGCAAAGCCTCTGAAAATGATATCATCACCAAACTTGCTGGAGATGTAGAGAAGGGTTGTGGGAAGATTTTAAACATTTTTTTTGCTCTAGCACATGTAGTTTTTGCATAAATTAAGTTCAAAATCAAAGTCGAAATTCAGATTTTCTAAATTTTGACTTGACTTTGAACTTAATTTGTGCAAAAACAATTTGTGTTAGAGACATACTTTTTTTTGTAGTATACCCCCAACCCTTCTCTACAGCTCCAGCAAGTTTGGTGATGATACCATGATCAGGGGCTTTGCAATTAACTCGAAATTTTCGACCATCTCTAGGAATAGTGTTGAGCAGCATATGGTATATTCGCGTAATTTCGCGTAATTTCGCGAATATACAAAGGAACATTCAAAATTCATAAAATTCGATTTGACTCTATAACCTTCCATCACGCACGCCTGTTCACAATTATTCATGAACCAGCTTTGCAGCTTCTATTCTTCATTCTGTGATCTCAGCCAGTACGAGCGGTGTGCGTATTGCGCGTATCCATTTATAATGAGCACAAATATGCGCGATGTATGCCGGTAAACAATGTTGAAGCATAAAATGACCAATATCTGCCATTGCGAATATCCGAGCGCACATTCAGGAAATATTGTGAATTCTCGAATGTCAGATATTCATTGAATGGTGAATGACCCCAAACACAACTGAAATAAAGAGGCTTTATACTTCTTGGCGTACATAGTTATGTTTATGTGTTTGTAAAGTACGCCATGACATTTTATGTGTGTATAATGCTTTAGGGAAATTTTACTTTTTCTGTAGCAGCTGCCAGGAGATGAGGCCATGGCTCTTTCCCTCTCTTTTGCTTCAATTTTATGCCCAGTAACTGTAAATCCCCTCCCTCTGGGCAGAGGCTATACATCTTTTGTGTTTCCTGTGGCTTTTTGCCAGTCTGCTGCCGTTTACCTTGGAGCAAAGGGCTCCTATCTTCTGACTGGGTTCCTCTCCGCTGGCCATCCACTTAGTAGTGCGGCAGGCTGACCCTAATCTACGGCAAATCAAAAAGGATCCCCTTTGTTGGACATGGGCAGTCTCTCCCTCATCTTGCTCAGGTGGATGGAAGCGGGTATCAACGGAGGTGCCATACCAGACTATGATGAGAGGAAACTTATCTAGATTCAGTTCTCCTCCTGCTGAACCGCTTGTGCTACCTATTTCTCCTATTGTGGGTAAGAGTCATCAGTCTTCATTCTGCTGAGGTTAGACTGTTTGGAACATATGCTTGAAGCCCATCCCTGCCTATGGTTGATGGTGATATGAGGTTGTATACATTTCCTATAGTAAACAGTTAACCCCTAACTTTCCGTGTGTGTGTTTGGGACATCCGAAAAGGACCTGGGTGACACTACACTCCTCAAAGGTGACCATGATCTTGCTAAAGATATTGAAGGTGAAGGTGGTCGGCTGGCCAAGCATGTCCCCAGACTTTTGAACCATATTGGGCATTTGTAGGACTCCTCAAACAGAAGGTGGAGGAACATAAAGCTAGCCATACACGTTCGGATTCCATGGCCGCTCGATCACCTATCCGATCGATTCCGGCGATTCTGCCGGGAATCGCAGGTGTGATCGATCGGCCAATTAAGAGTATCCGATCGCTGCATACCACCTTGTCCAATGGATTCCGGGACGATTCCGTGTCCGATTCCACCTCACAAATGGCAACTCCCCCTGATCCGGGCAGAATCGGATCAAAAAGACCAACATGTTGGTTCTCTGTCGGATCCGATTCTGAGCCCCTGATCAATCGGACGTGATCGATCGGACAAGGTGGGCTGCATGTGATTCCGGCACGATCGTTTCGCGTGCACGCGCCCGGAATCGATCGGCCCGGAATCCGGCCGGAATCCGACCCGTGTATGGGGGCCTTAAGACCTCTAACATCCACCAGCTTTGTGATATCACCATGGAGGAGTGGAGGAGGATTCCAGTGACAACCTGTGAAGCTCTAGTGACCTCCAATCCCAAGAGACTCAAGACTCAAGTGCTAGAAAATAATTGCAGCCACACAAAATATAAACACTTTGGGCCCAATTTGGAAATTTTTTCATGCAGTGGTGTGCTTAATTTTGAGGTTTAGACAGTGACTGTGTGTTGAGTTATTTTGAGGGGACAACAAATTTGCACTGTTGTACAAGCTGTACACTGACTGACTACTTTACATTAAGCTAGCCTTCCATGTATTGCGTGCACGGCGATCGATCTTTCGGGAATCAAATGCTATCCACCTGCAACGATCAACTGTAAAAAATAAAAAATTTATCAAACAGTGACCCGATGTCGTGGTTTTTGAGTCTGTATTAAAAGGGTCTCAATCCCTTATTTCTATACTAGCTCCCTTTCCTGCAGTCATCAGCTACACGGAGTATATATTTATCTGTAATCATAAAAATAAATGATTACAGATAATAACATGGAAGTGCGCCGTCCCCCCCTGCTTACTGCCGAGGTCCTGGGCTCCATGTTCAGCGATCATTTATTGTTGTGCTGGGATGCCCTCCACAGTTCCCTCTAAGCTCTGGTCCCAACATGCTGTTGGTTTTCTGTGGCACTTTCTGAAGGACCAGCATGTGTCCCTTCCTGGGATTTTGGGGGTTGGTCATGTGTCTTTGCTGACCAATCGTGGTCCTCCTGCATGTATATAAGTTACTCAGCACTTTCTACAGTTGCCTCAGTTCCCTTGTCCTGCTAAGGCTCCTGATTCCCATTGAAATTCCTGTGCTCTGTGACCCTGCTACCTTTTAACCCTTGCCTGCCTGCCTTGACTCTCCTGTTGCCTGACCTGTACCTGTGCCTGTGATGTGGAATTTTCTTAATGAGAAAAATAAAGAGAAAGCCCCATTGCCCCTAGGAATTATTCAAACAGATGAATCTTAGTGCCCCAAGCTCAATTAGGTTTAGAGAACTCAGGTTCACTGAAATCACACAACCGGTGTGTAGTACAGTCCATGGGGCACTTCATCCACATTAAAGACCTCTAACCACTTGGAACGTATTACATTCTCCTCCATGGTCAACAAACAGCTGACGCAGGAAGATCTCATCTGACAGATGTCTTGTCAGCACGAAGTTTTGTAAATTCACCTCGACGTATTCCTATTCATTTACCTCCACTTCATAAATTCAGGCCAAAGATAACAACTCCGAGCTGTCACCGCGCGGGACACCGTTGCCGAGCAACGAGGACAAGAATAATACATGTCTTCCCATATTATTGAAATAAATGGCTGATACCTGGGAATGCCAATTGATTCTAAAATCAGAGGCGCCAACATTTTGTTGTGTATCAGCCCTAATTTCAACCGGTTGGTTTAGAAATGTTTAAAGTAGAATGTGATACAATGATTAAAAAAAGTTTGCAAATAAATATAAAATAATAAACAAAAATGAAGGTTTGCATGTAATCATGATATAAATGAGAATGTACACAAATCTTTTATAAAAAAAAAAAAAAAAAAACAATATGGAGTTCAGGTACACTTTAAACGACTTCACTTCATGCCAATTGTCCACCAAGGCTGTGATATATGAGCGTAAGGCTATGTTTCTACATAGTCGGTCGGGACCCCCTCCGCTAAGCGTGTTGCTTGGCGGGGATCCCGGTGGAGCACATAGACTTTACCTGCTTGGCGAATGCTGTGTCCAGACATCTGCTGATGCAGGAGTTTAACATACTCCACTTTGTTCAGCCTTGCATCGGGAATACAGCATCTGCTGACTAGATAAGTGAATGTGCTCCTTCGGGACCTCCCGCCAAGCATAACGCTTAGCGGAGGGGGTCCCGACGGATGTGGAA
>CM070036.1:5557358-5573964 GCA_036250615.1 Ptychadena robeensis | reverse complement strand
GGAGGAGCCCTAACAGGTAAACAATTTTGTGGATTGATGTGTTAGAGACGCCGTTTGAGCTGAACCCCCACACCTGTTAACGAAAAAACGAAAAAAAAAATGCCCCTTGATCATGCCCATAAAGAATGAATGGACAAGGGGACAAGCCCATTCAACTAAATGGAAGCGATCAGCCGTGATCCCAGCTAGCAATTAAAATCATGCCCGCACTGCGGCTGATCGTCTACATGGGTACATAGCCTTAGACTGGCCACATTTCTTTGCAATTGATCTTAGATTCGATCACCTTGTGCAATGTAACGTTGAATCGCAAGTCTAACATTGATCGTACCTACAAACAGTGTGATGGATTGATGATTGTCTTATGGCGCACATGCTCCCATGTACAATTGCATACTTATTGATCAAAATACAGTGAAAAAACGTCAGATACTTGTAGGATTGACAAGAAATTTACCAGCATGTCCAATCGTTTTTCCACGATCGGTTTTGATTAGATTTGGATGATCGTGCCAGTTGTGTAGTTGTTTATGATCGATCGACTTAAAATTAGATCGAACAGAAATATCCAAGGATTTATTAATGAGTACATCTGAATCAGTGGTTCGCAAACTGGGGGGTGCGAAGCTATTCCAGTGGGGTGCGGGCCCTCATTCTTAACCTGTGTTTGAATAGGGAGGGGGGGGGGCTCAAATGTTCCTAAATAGAAAAGGGGGGCCCTGCAAGGAAAATTTGGAAACCACTGATCTAAATTAAGGAATAACCAACGCGTTTCGAGGGCTTCCTCAGGGCTTTCCACAGCAGTAATAGCACCTCATGTATGGACTCTTGATGGTGAAGGTTGGATCTTGTGTTTTTAGTTTGCTCTGTATGTGAGGTTTCCTGGCTGATATCAGGGCTTTGATGCTGAATAACGAGGAAGCTGATTCGGTTTCTTTTTTCAGCCATGCTTTCCAAACACAGGTACCAGAGAAGTGTCAGTGATTGCAGATTGTGACACGTCCGGGATTTCTATCCGGCTTAATTGGTAAATAGCCGTCACTCATCTCAGAATGTTTCTCATTAGTAGGTGACCCCGATACTCAGATCCTATGGGGTGATTGTATTATCGCTGAGACTGCATCCTCTGCCTTTTGTCATACAATTCCCTCGTTTCCCTGACAACCAGATGATAACACATCATCAGATGTTGTCTGATCTTAGAATTTATTTCGGTCTCAGGCTCTGTAAACCTCTAATAATTCCAAACACCCGGTCTGTGATCGGTGGGGTCACCCATCTGCTCGGCGGTGATAAGTTTAATCAAAGTTTATAATAATAATCATGTGTGCTTTTCTCTCTTCCCGACAATCTGAACTCCCCAGACTGGCTCTAGCAGAGATATAAAATCTATTTACTGGAAATGACAGATTTGTTTATCGATCGGCCTCCTTTCTGTTAGTAATATGGTGCTAATTGCTATAAAGCTGAAAACCCCATCTCTTATAGTGTATAATATATTTACAGCCTTCAGATGTGGGGTCTGCGTTAGTTTTCAGGCTTTTTTTTTTTGATCGCTTGGTGATAATGCAACATGGTGTCATCACTAAAATTGCTTTTAGTGCCATTGATGCATATATGGCTCTTCATATATGGCTGACAGATTCCTTAACATCCGGAGTCTTGGCCTGGCAGCTGTGTGTTGCTGAATTTGCTGGAACATTATTTTCTCTGAGATGTGTGATCGGCGCTGTGCTGGGTAATGACATTTACACGGTTTTGCCTCTGGTCTCCACTTGATAAACTCATTAGCGCTGACAAACCCGGCCGCGTGTTTTACTGTAATGATGACACAGACACGGACTCTGCGTGATGAAGGCTTGTAAACTCCACATCAGCAGTTTGTTATTAGGAGCCGCGTTATTAATTATCATACAGAACCATGATGGCCGACAGACAAGAAGAAACGAGTTTCATCCTATAAGGAAGATCTACCCAACAGGGACATTTTAATTTTTTCCAAAGTTTAGAGCAGTGCTGGCGCTATGGGCAGGCGATGGGGGGCCAGGCCTGTCCAGTCAGATCTGTGTGCCTGCTCGATTGGGCCCCCTACCTGCAGCCATCTGTAGGGCCACCGTCGGAAACTCTGGGCCCCATTCCTTTCCCCCCGACAATGCTGTGACAGCCGGGCCCCCCTAGCTGCTCATCCCCGGGACAGGAGTGCCCCCTTTCCCCTCCCCCGCCCACCTGACCTGTTAGACGTAGGTGTGCCCCCCTGATTGGCTGCCTGTGCCCGCTCTCTCCTGGCGCTCTGGCACTGACCCTTGTTCAGAGTGAAGAACAAGAATAGAAATTTAATATTTTGAAAACCCTTAGATCAGGGGTGTCCAAACTTTTTGCAAAGAGGGCCAGGTTTGCTCAGGTAAAAACGTAAGGGGGCCGACTATTGAATGCAATTAACGATATCATGCGGCTGATCTCCTTACATAGCACATGCCTGCTATTACTATTGTAAAGCATTTACCATTTACCACCATTACGCTAATATGAGCTGGGACTGTTTTGGGTCTGCCCAGCTGTCCAGCCACATTCCACCTAACCCTAGAAGTTCTGACCATTCCCCTATCTATGACATATAGGGAATCGGTGATATTCCCAGCACTGCTCATGATGCATCCTGATAGTAGGGATAATCTGCATGGTGAAGCAGCAAGCACAGACAAGCCATACCACCTGTCAACTATTGTGTTTTGGCCGGTTCCCACCCAGCACATTATCAGCACCAGGTAATGGTTTTTGTCTACCCTTTTACCTTCACTTTTGCTGAGTTTGAGACAGGACAGGAAGTTTCCACTTTTTAAATATTTCAAATACATCAGCTGCAGATTTTTGGGCCTATAAGGGGTATAACGGGAGTACAGACGGTACAGAATACTTAAGGAGCCTCAGGCACAGATGCTGAGCGTACAGTCAGTGCACAGGAAGAACATTGCGACACACGCTCACCGTTATTTACAGAGATTACAGGCAAATTCCTGAATAATGAATGCGCCTCCACACAAGAAGCAAAGCGTAACGCTTAATTAAAGAGAGAAAATAAACTGATGTCCCCCAGAAACTTTTGTTTATACAGAAAATACAACCTCTTAAATATATCTATCGCCCCTAAACAAGAACATATTGTGTTTTTATTCAGAAATTTACCTCAATGCAGAGCGCCAGATACACTATATCGACAAAAGTATTGGGACACCTGTCTCTGCACACACATGAACTTTAATGACGTCCCACATTTGTTCCATAAATATGACATTGGCCCACCCATAGTGGCATCAACAACTCCTCAGGGGAGGGATCTACAAGGTTTAGGAGTGTTTATAGGAATTTTGCTCTCTTCTTTAAGAGCATTTATGAGGTCAGAAAATGATGTTGGATGAGAAGGCCAGTTTGCAGTCTCCACTGTCAATCACCCAAATATGTTGTATAGGGTTAAGGTCAGGGCTCTGTGGAGACCAGTCCGGACCAAGTGCTGCAGATAAGGTTCATGCAAAAATACATATATGCTCTTTGCAAAACGTTTGCTTTAAAAAAACGCTTATAGTGTGAAATAGTCCTCAAAGCTGTACTGGACTGGCCGGAGCCGAGCGCGCTAGGCGTAGGGTGCTTGACTGGGGCAGTCCGGGCGGAAGAGCCTCACCTATGGCGCGCGTCTATGACGCGGGCGTGGCTTCTTTGAAATTTAATGGGGGAACGGAAGGGGATGGTCCCCTTTTAGCCGGAATCTCCCTCCCTCCCTTTACACGGTTGTCCCCTTTGTCTTTTTGTTTCTTTTAGGGTGAGATGCTCGCGTATGGCCTTCTATCTCGACAGGTTCACCGTCACAGCGGGCGGGTCTTTGGCAGTGTCCTTGGGGTTTAGGTGTGCGAAGGTCAGTGAGGTGATGTCCCCAGGGTGGGGCAGTCACTTTATTAGTACCCTGAGCGCAAGTAAGGGTCAATGACCCAATGGGAGTTGTCCCAGGAGGCGTCAGGGCGATTTTAGTAATAACCGAGCTCGTAAGGCTGGTGGCCGATACAAGCAGTTCCAAGTCAGTCATTGTTAAGGGCGCTGCCAGGGGACATTTTCAGAAGTTAACAATAAATTGAGAGTTAAGGGAATGTTATTTATCTAATTATTTTGTAATGTGTTGGATGGTGTTGTAATGCTGTGGCCTTTTAATTCAACCACTTAACCTTCTGAGCGTTCTCCCCGAATTAACTCGGGCTGAGTTTCATGCATCATGAAACTCAGCCCCAGTTAGCCGGAGGAGCGCCCAAGGTCTCGCCGTCTTCTGACAGCGGTCGGGAGCATCGGCATGTATGCCGATGCTTCCGGGTCCGCCCCAGATCGCGTCACCGGTGACGCGAAGGGGGCGGGGGTAGGCGGCGCCATAGACCTCCGTCAAACTGGAGGGGCGTCGCCTTTCTTCAGCATAAGTCCGGCGTCTCCAGTGACGCCGGGCTTATGTTTACTACCCTGAGCTCCGCCGCGATTGCCCGTGGCACGGTTATAAAAAAACCGTGCCACGTGGCAAGCGCTCAGAGGGTTAAACCGATTATTGTGTCATGTTTTTATTTGTAGTTAGGATTTAGGTTAAGTGGGGTTTTTTTCCCTACAGGTATACAGGGCCACTTCCTCCGTCGGCCTTGCCCAAGTCATAACACAATTAACACATTTTTTGTTTTGTTTTTTGCTTGACATAAAGAACTGATTTTTTTTTTACTTATCTTCATTAAGACAAAGCAGTATTTACACAATGCTTTTACTTCTTTTGTAATCCTCTTTATTAACACTTTTAATGTGAACAAATTAAAGCTGTATTAACACAACTAACAGCAGGATTGTTGTTTTTTTCACTTCTCATTATAAGCTAAAGAAACAATTTTTTTTTATTAGTTAGATCAATTTGACTCATGTTGGTCATATTAAAAGCTCACTAGCCCCTAGAGCAGGGGGTGGGCAAAGTTTTTGACTCAAGGGCAACAATAGGTTCTTAAACTGGACCAAACCGTTGAAATCTGCTCCCCCTGTAGCACTGAATGACCAACAGGTGGAGCAGATATCGGCCGGGAGTCATCTAAAGCAGTGCCCGTAAGCTGTCACCAAGGGCAGCTGCTGTGTCTATGACCCCCCCAATCTCCCAATGCTCCCCGGGATCCTTGAAGAGCAGTTGTTGCAAACCAGTCTCCTACGGCGGCTTCATGCTCCCCCTGGGCTGCTGGGGGTAGAAGGAGAGAGGCTGCTGGGGGCAGGAGAGAGGCTGTGGGGGTGATGGAGAGAGGCTGCTGGGGGCAGAAGGAGAGAGGCTGCTGGGGGTGATGGAGAGAAACTGAGGCTGCTGGGGGCAGAAAGAAAGGCTACTGGGGGTGATGGAGAGAGGCTGCTGGGGGCAGAAAGAAAGGCTACTGGGGGTGATGGAGAGAGGCTGAGGCTGCTGGGGGCAGAAGGAGAGAGGCTGCTGGGGGTGATGGAGAGAGGCTGAGGCTGCTGGGGGCAGAAGGAGAGAGGCTGCCAGCCCTCCCCTGTCTATTGCCCACCACTGTTCTATAGGCTATTGCTTGCCCCCTTTTATTTAAAATCATTACATTCATTTCACATCCTCACATCATCTTCTATCTTTCTGGTCCACGTCTGCTTAGCGACTCCAGAGCCTCTATTACAGTCTATGAATTCTTATATTCTCCTCCAACATTCCCATCTTTTATAATGTTTTTTCTTTTCAAGTTATATTCTTCTCTAGCTTCTTACCACTAGTTCCCCTCGAAAGTTTCCCAGAAACTAAACACTTAAACCAAACATACAACATAAAACATATTCATTCTCATTTCCTTATTCTATAAAATTACCGTATTTTTTGGACCATAAGTAGCACTTTTTCACCCCCAAAATTGCGGGCAAAAAGTGCCTGCGTCTTATGGTCTGAATGCGCGACCCCCGCCAGTGGTTGCACCTTGGCTTCCCGCCAGCTCTCCCGGCACGGAGATTAGGCATAGGCAGTGAAGAGAGTATAGATGAGCTTGAATCTACCTATCTCTTCTATCCATGGGAACAGCAATCACTCTCCTGCCCCATGGACACAGAATCAGTAACATCGGCAGAGGAGAGAGAGAGCAGAGCAGAGCAGAGCAAAAGACAGCCCAGACCTCCCCCCTTTCATCCTGTAGATCAGTGTGATGTATGAAGTTCTGCTGAGAGTGTACTTCTGCTAGTGACACCTTCTGGCTGAACTGAATATTGCATCCATTAAATTCATTGCATTAACCCAATTGATGTGAAAACGTATTAAATGTTTTTTTTTCTGGTTTTCCTGCCCTAACAACTGGGTGCGTCTTATGGTTGCAAAAAAAATAAATTTAGAATAATGACCTACCGTATTTTTCGGACTATAAGATGCACCGTCTTTCTATTATGATTCTAAATGTATTTTTATTTCCTGACTCATCTGAGTATATATACGACCCAACACTCCCATATCTCATTCAAAGCGGGATTCCTATCATATACTCTCACTGTTAAATATGTCATTGTTCAGGTTTCAACCATTCTATTAATTTAAAGGCCCCCACAAACGTAGCGAGTTGAGGGTGCCCACATGGGGTGACAGATCCCTGTCGCCCCAAAGTTCGGTCGGCCAGATAACGGACATGTCTGTAAATCTTTGTCTGATGCCATTAGTTGAATGGGGACTGGCGTCCCCGTCCAAAGAAACGTCCGACACACAAAGGGTGGCCGCCGATACTCTGAGCGAGGGAGTGCAGTGTGATGACATCATCGCGTTGCACTCCAACACTCATCCGTCGGCCCCCGCTCACTCGGTGTGAGGGGACCCTAATTCTGTATATGTAGGAGGATCTTTTACTATCCATTTGGAAAGCGTGCTGCTGTGAGGACATGTCACATCGTTCTTTTTTGCATTTCATAGAGAGATTTATTAGGAGCACCTGAGTCCAGATTGATCTAATCAGAGAGCACTGCCAAAAAATATGTTCCATTGTCCCCTTCTGTACCAAGCATCTCCAACATTTATCAGAGGCTTCCGGGTAGATCTTATGTAGTTTTTCTGGCCTATAGTACCAGTAATACAGTATCTTATATCAAAGCATGTGATATCCCTGTATTCGAGCGGGATTGATCCCATTTGAAGACAAGGTGGCTGCCTAAAATATGTGCCAGATAGATGGCTGTGAGCACGCACGGCGCTCAAAGCGCCCATCAATCTAGCACATGGGTGTATGGGCACCTTTAGACTGAGGGTGAAGATGTAACAAGGCTACCCAGGGTTCAGGTGTTACATTTCTATCAATTTGAAATACTTTGTTTCAAAGCAACTGTACCACTTGGCATAGCCTTTTTTATATATATATTTTTTATATTTTACCTCCCAGGCAGATTAGATTTGTTTAAGCAGTATGGAAAATGTATGCATTTATCAATGTAATGTGATTACATTTCCCACCCAGGCTGGAAAGACTTGGGACAGGCCCAGGTTCTTTGTCCGGCCCCTCTGTCAAATGTAAAATTTTACGGAGCCGAGAACATAGTGGAGACATCCCCCTAATGCTGGCACACAAAGGGCGTCCAGGTGATTTTTACCAGATTTTTCGTCCGATTGACGTCATCACACACGGTCAACCGGCAGAAAAATCGGGTAAAAATCTAAGCGTGTAAGGGGGGCTTAAGGAGTTGAATATTTAAAAGCAAATAACCGGCTGTCAAACTTTTATGTAAATACCTTAGATCAGTGTTTTTCAACCACTGTAGTGTGCCGCGGGATGTTGCCTGGTGTGCCATGGGTTTTTGACCCCACCCTCGGCCCTCCTATCTAGCTGCCTCTTATAGTATAAGTCTTATACTATAAGAGGCAGCTACATAAGAGGGCTAAGCAACCGCATCATCACAGAGCCGGTCCATGTATAACACGGATCGGCTGTATAAGTCTTATACTATAAGAGGCAGCTAGATAGGAGGGCTAAGCATCCGCATCCTCACAGAGCCGGTCCGTGTATAACACGGATCGGATGTATAAGTCTTTTACTATAAGAGGCAGCTAGATAGGAGGGCTAAGCAACCGCATCCTCACAGAGCCGGTCCGTGTATAACAAGGATCGGCTGTATAAGTCTTATACTATAAGAAGCAGCTAGATAGGAGGGATAAGCAACCGCATCCTCACAGACCAAGGGCGGTGTTTCTGCTCTGCTGGTACGCATCTGCGTTCCAGCGGGGCACCTCCTGATGACGTACTTCCGGCGGGGACTGGAAGTGCGCCACAATTATGCGTATTTTTTTTCATGAAACAAGTGTGCCTTTGCCCAAAAAAGGTTGAAAAACACTGCCTTAGATTATAGTGGGAGAATGTAGCTCTTCCTCAAGAGTGACAGCTGGGTGCTGTTTTTGCTTGCAATGTGTGCGGAACACTGCTAACTATGCGGGGAGAGCCAAGTCTAAAGGTAGCCATACACAGGTCGATTTGTCAGCGATCGATTGCCAATCCAATCTTTCCAGGCGATCAGGAATCGGCAATTGATCGGATTGGGAATCGATGGAACACCACCTTGGGAATCCGATTTGTGGTCGATTGGGACATGAGCCGATCTCCAAAATGACCGATTCCACAAAATCCATCGATCGGAAAGGCTGCTGCATAAGGCTCTGGGTCCACCAATGTACTCTGATTGCCAAACGATCGACCAAAAAAAAACCAACATGTTGTTTCAATGTCCGATCCGATTTTTAGTCGATTGTTTAGTTGATCGCCGATCGATCTCGTGAACGCGCGGTGATTGATTGGTCAAAAATCTAGTGGAAAATCGACCTGTGTATGGCTACCTTAAGAGACACCCAGGCAATATTGAAGGGGGGGGCACCCTGCCCCCCATCCCAAGAAGCATTCCTCCTTTTCATCTGTCTGGTCCTGCCGTGGTCTGGTACCATCTACTGTTGAATGTAGGATTGTGGCAGCTTTGTGTTGCATTTCTATTGCTGTATGTCACGTGTGGCGCTCACACAGAGGTCAGGGACTGCACTTAAGGGACCAAATAGGATGACCACAACAGCTCTCCACTAATTGTTGTTGATAAGAAAATTGAGAAGTAGACGTGTTTTATTGTATATACATCTTACGGACATGGAAACTGAAGGATATTTGCTCGATAGACGCCATTTTGTCAACATAATAATAGTTGGAAGCCTAGTTCATTTTTAGTTGTTTTCAACAATATTGTAATAGTAAACCATTTACTTTGCTTTATTGTTTCTGTTAACAATCTGGTGAGCTTCTGCAAGACATAATATGTACGAAGCACCTAACCCCATGATGGTGGACCTATAGCACGCATTCCCAATACAGCATGGAGAGCCCTCTCGGTTGGAACACATAGACAGACTGCATCAGTGTGTACACAGTCTCTGTCTCAGACCAGGAAATTTGAGGCATTAGCTTACTTTCGTTTTATCGTCTTGTTGACCATTAATGTTATAGAGAACTTTAATAAAAGTTGTTTATTGACAGACACTTGTGTTCCTTAACCGTGTCATGACTAGTCAACTCGACTACCACACCGTCATAAAAGGTACAGCCAGATACATGTCGCTGCTGTGGTGAGTACGCCGCAAGTTCCTGTGGGGTTTCTGAACCACTTACCTTCTCATTCTGGTATCAAAGCAAAGTGATTAAATTAAACAATTTTAGTGCCATTTACACTGCCGTGCGGCTGAATTAGGATTTTTGGCCAGTGACAGGTGCGTCCGTTACTGGCAAAGGATCCGTGTCTCCCATTGTATAAATGAAAACCTCAGTATTCAGGTTACATTCCATATTGCTACTTTAATCTCCTGGGCATTACTCCCAAAGCCAGTACAGGCGCAGTTTAATCTTGGATCAAATTGCGCCTGTGCTGGGATCGGGCACAATCTGTGAGCCTGCAGCGTTTCTACTTCGCTGCAGGCTCACAAAGTTCTTCAAGCCCTCAGTTTTTGGCACAATCAGTGATGCCGAAGGGGGCGGGGGCTTTGACACCAGCGTTGAGTGCCAGAGAGAGAGAGAGCGGGGATCACTGGCAGCGGCATTTTGTGCCAAAAGCCCATAACGCCTGGGAGGTTACCGTCTGGGCACTCGGCCTTAGAAAGGTTCGCCATCACTGACCTAACTGAGACGACCTAGGGTTTGTGTTTTTTTTTAGGGTTTGTGGTTTTCTTTCGAATGAAACACAAAGAAAAACGCAGCTCATACAATGTAAATCTGTTATATTTGATCAGGACAACTGTTCATATATACATTTAATAAAAACAAAGAAAGGAGTCAGTTTAACAAAAGAAAAGAAAACTTTCCCCGACTAACAAGACAGAATTGCTGAACACACAGGGATTTGCTCGATTGAGGCTGAAAGATGAGAGAGAATACGGAGCCCTCTGAACAGTCACACCGATAAGATAGCGAGGACTCCGGGAAGACGTCAAGTTTTATTACTGCTCGGACGTTCAGTACATTCAGATAAATTGATGGTGACCATGAGCTGTGGCACAGGTCATAATGGAGGTCCTGGTCCAGTACAGAAGATCAGAGGGATTCTCATAGTAGACAGATCCCACGAAAGCAAACATCAAGCCACCTCATTGTCTACTGTGCCCGGTCACCGTAAAGCGGGGAACACACTCTCGATACTAGAGCCGTTCGAGGTTCCCAGCAGCGTGAAGATGTCATCACGCTGCTGTCAGATATCAGAGGAGCTGGAGACACAGCATGGCACTCCAAGCGGCCATCAATCTGGCCCATATCTACACATCCCAGATTAAATGTTAATATTTCACTAAAGAAAAAAGTGTGGTTAGACCGGGGCGCACAAACTTTAGGTAAGTGCACCCACCTCTAGTGTTTTAAGTGACTATTCCTTTTTATTCATATGTCTGCTGACTTCTACTAATATCCGGGGAAGTAAACAGAGGGCGCATACAGTAATAGTGTGATTTGTCGAAGGATTGGTATACTTTATCTGGACACCGCATGTACCCAGCAAGTTCGCTTAAGACTTTTCATAATTAGGTGAATGTAGAAATCTGAATAATGAGTGAACTCTACTATGTCTGTGTCTGATACTTAACCACATGTGCATAGATCCAAGCTGCCCACCTGGGAGCCACCAATCCATGTGGCCCAATATCCCGATCGGCCAGAAAACCCTCATGTCTGTTTTCTCTGCGTCACCATCTATGCATCGGCTGGCCACCAAAGCAGGGAACACGCGAATAGATATGGGCCAGATCGATGTCCCTCCGCCCCCATTGCAACCTATCTGGCCCATATCTAATGCGACCATCCCTGTTGGGGATATCGTACATGACCGTAAATCATGGTCAATGTCCATTGCTTTGCATGGAGACCGCAGGGTCGGAGGATCGGAGCTGTGCTGCGCTTCCAAGCTCCTTTGATGTCAGGCAGCAGCACGATGACGCCATCGAACTGCTGCCAGGAATCTCAAACAGCTCGTATATCAAACCACATGTTTTTGGCTTAGGGATTGTTTCCACTAAAGTGATCGGCCACGGGTGGACAAGTTTTTAGTCCCGCCACTGCGTCCGAATGCTCCCATTTAATATAAGTGCTTAGTTTCCATTTAAGTGAGTGATGCTGATGCGAGATTTAGGACGCTATTTTGAACATTACCCTTTTGCAGAGAATCTCGCCAGATTCATGTCAATGGACGCGGTCGAAAATCTTTTTTGACCACGTACATTCATTACTTATGGTCGCGATCTCACATGATCAGAAAAAAGGTCTGGTCGTGGCCGATCATGCCTACAAACACAGGGTGAGCGATCCTCCGCAAACGTGACGTCGCAATTAAAAAATGCATCCATCCGTGGCCGATCGCTCTAGTGGAAACAAGCCCTTAAGCACACACGCATGGTGCGGGCCGATTCTCTGAACGACCACCACAGCTTGAGAATGTCATCACGCTTCAATCAGCCGTCTGGGGAACACCCACGGATCTGTGCGTGTACGGGGGAGCCTCAAAGGTCAGGCAGTAGCTGCCATGTCAATCATAATAATGCGTCTCATCTAAAGCCAAGACCAGGAATACTTTAAATACACATTCACCTGTAAGATATTGAGCCAAACCAACCCTAGTATCAGTGGAAGGTCATTCCCTTTACCAGCCAGGTTTCCTGCATAGACACCCCACGTGGGTTACAAGGATGGGTGAGTTGGAGAGAAGTGTATTAATCAGTGAGTGAATCTAAGGTGGCGTATGGCCAATAAAACAAATGTGTGCTTTACTAGTTAGGTAGAGGTGGTTCGCTGGAGAGGTATTGCATACAAAATGCCCCATAGAGGGGCAACTTCAATGCAGGGCCGGGCCGACACAGAGGCTGAAGAGGCTCCAGCCTCTGGGCGCTGCTCAGGGGGTTAAACTTCTGACGGCTCCATCTCGTCCTGCACTTTCTTCTCAGTATTGCAGTTGACAAGATGGAGCCATCCAGCTAAGCTCAGATCAGTTCTAAGCTGGGCGATGTGACCCCTCTCCCAGCCCAATTTGCATATGAATGTCCTGCAGCCCCCCGGGGGGGGCGGGACATTCATATGCAAATGTGTAAGCAGATCATCCGCCAGTTTGCATATGAATGTCCCATGGCTCCCCGCACCCGTGGGCTGGGAGAGGGGCGCACTTGGGCAGCTCAGCCTGTTGTTGGTGGACTTCTCATTTTGCCCAGTCTCGTAGTTACTTACACTTCCCAATGTCAACGCTCTGTTAATTTGACTCTTTATACATTTGCAATTGAGTAAGCCTGCCCAATTTTGGGCCCACAAATTAAGACATATGCCCAATCCATATATAGTTATTGCATATATTTTATTAAAAAAGAAATGCCCTTTCAGCTATGTGAGGGTGACTTGGTACTCTCATGTCCACAACCCCATGAGCTGTATATCTACAGTGCGAGATCACATACACAGATGCTTTGGGTATCTGTCGTGTGATTTGGTGATGCCACTCCTGTGCTGAACACTGTTCTTCTTTACTGGAGTTTCTGACACAAGGAAGCAAAGCCCTGGCTTTACAAAAATGGTGGATACCACAAACAGGGGTCATAAATAAAGCTAGGCACACAGGGGTAGATCTGTAAAAAGATTTGAGTACAATCGAGCAACTTAAGCAGTCACAGTGATTGATTGTATTCTAATCTGTTTACAAATCTTCCCGTGTGTGCCTGCCTTCGACCGGGATCAATAGATCAAGCTTGTAGAAACCTGATTGAACAGGGTTCCAACATGTTGGAAACCCCCTTTCAATCTCCATTACTTTGAATGTAGACTCATGTCTCTATTCAAAATTTTGGATGTGCTGCAGCTCCTGCCTCCTGCACAGCCTGGACCCGCTGTCAGTGGGAAGGGGGTGGAGCCAGCACTTCTTTCTCTGAAGCTGTGAGGCCTTTCTCCCCAGCTGGCAGCCCTTGTGTGAGAGATTCACTCACTCAAGGCTGGAAGCTGGGGAGAACTGGTCCCCATTGAATGGGAAACGATGTGCCGATGTGCCCATGTCACGATAGCAAGGGTCACGAAAACCATGTAATATATGGAGCTTTGTAAACCTTCCAATCACTATGTATTCTATCAGGTAGGACCCTGCACTACATAAAATACATAGTGATTGGAAGGTATATATCACTGCTATGTAGTGCCGGGTCCTCCCTGATAGAGTACATAGTGATTGGAAGGTATATATCACTGCTATGTAGTGCCAGGTCCTCCCTGATAGAATACATAGTGATTTGAAGGTATATATATCACTGCTATGTAGTGCAGGGTCCACCCTGATAGAATAAATAGTGATTGGAAGGTATATATCACTGCTATGTAGTGCAGGGTCCACCCTGATAGAATAAATAGTAATTGGAAGGTATATACCACTGCTATGTAGTGCAGGGTCCACCCGGTACTACATAGTTGTTGGAAGATCTGGAAATTGAAATTGTATGGAGTAATCTAAAGGTGTATGGGGGCTTTAGGAATTCAAAGGTGGGTTGTCATGTCAAAGAGGAGGGTGGGAATAGTATATATATATTTTGGCAGGTATGATATAAAAGGTGTATTAGGGGCTATAGTTGCAGATCAGCAACTTAAACACAAGTAATACTAGTGACTGCCCCCCTATGCTTGACTTCATGAGGCCCCACACACATAGCGAGTGGGGGCCGACAGACATCACACTGCATCCCATGGCTCGGAGTATTGGCGGGCACCCTTTGTGTGCCGCCCGTTAGTTTGAACGGGGACGCCGGTCCCCATTCAAACTAATGGCATCAGCCAGAGATTTACAGACATGTCGGTTCTCTGGAGGACCAAGCTTTGGAACGACAGGGATCTGTCGCCCCATGTGGGCGGCAGCGGCTTGCTACGTGTAAGGGGGGCCTTTAGGCTACACCTGCCCAGTTCAGTTCCTCTTCATGATTAAACATATTTAGATTCTTCCCTGATTAGGACAAGTTCCTGTGAAGATACGGGCGACTTCATTTAGTAACTTCTAGAAGGGCTGCAACAAAAAAACAAAACGTTTATTTGCTATAGAGAACCACACATTGCCTCCAACATCCATTTCAACACTTTCTTTTCCCAAATAAAATGATCTACCATCTGCCCCATGTGCGATCACTAAACCTTCATATTAAACACATACGTAATCTTGTGCCGTCATAAAAACAAATCTGACCATTAACATGGAAATAAATACATTTTCTTTTATTTTATCGCCCCGTCCCGCCACGCCCCCAACAAAAACAAACAGGTAAATACTGAAAAACCAGTTAAACTTTTGTAGTTTTTCTCCACAAACTAAGGCATGAACATAACATTGCAGCGAGTCTCGCCTAAAGAGGATTTACAAACATGGTCAATGATTCGGTTTTGGGTGGAAGGGAACCAAAAACTAGGCTTCCAATAATAAAGAGTCTGTAATGGGTAATGACCCTTTATAAAGATGGCGCTGGGTGTGCGGAGCTTGGAACACAGATGTCAAAATATTATATAGACACATATATGGTTAAGCACACTCTCCTCGGCTAACAGTCACCACCCATCGTCCACTACTCCTTACTCCATCTCAGTCACCATCAAAACACTTGAACTAAGGGAGGAAGATGTCCATACATGTACAGATGGGAGCACGATCGATGCCCCATTCGGGCACCGACGTCCCGTAGTGCGGGATCCTGTCAATTGCACGGGCATCTGACATGCCCATCCCTATCTTTGAGTGGAATCAATCCATGTTGCTCGAGGACAGGTTGGTTAAGCAGGTATTGAACATGTCTATAAATCCTGCTGGATCTGCACCAGGGTCCCCATTCAATCTTTTGATCAGCACCTTAAGTGGTGTTTCTTGATTCCTGTCTAATTGGTGGGTGCTTGGTCGCAACGTGGTGACATCACCGAGCGAGTCATTGATCATGCTCCCATCAGTACGTGTGTGGGCAACTTTATTCCCACCTCACCTCATGAGGTCAGGGGCCGTGCATTGGCTGCTAAACCTAATCCTCATATGATGGCAGAAGGAACTATTACTGGGTGGGGCAGCGAGGGACACAAAGTAAGTAGCATCAGGAAAGATCTAAAGCAGCGATTCTCAACCTGTGGGTCTGGACCCACTCGGGGGTCAAACTACCATTTCAGGGGTCTCCAAATTCACTAAAGTCAACAAGCAGCAGCTCTGATGCCCACAACCAGGGTGGGAAGTTAGGAGGTAGAGTCATGCCCCCTCTCACCCCTCACATCATTTCAGGGTGGGAAAAGAGGAGGGAGGGGACATTACTTACCTGATCGTGCCAGAAGTGACGTCAAGGAGTGTAAGTTCTGGTACTTGGAAAGTAGAAGTGACCCCAGGACATCACTTCCAAGGCCTGGCATCTTAAAAGGTTGAGAACCACTGATCTAGATAGTCACTTGCCCATTGCCCTGAATTAAGATGACAGGGTCTCTTATATTCCCCAATCCCAAGACATTAACCAGTGACCCACTTTTGGGCATATTCATACTTTCATTAAATGTAGAAATCGTAGTGCTGTGAATCCACCCTCCACCGAAAACAAAACCGTGACCTTTTAGTTGGGGTTCTCCTTTAAGTCATGCTGGAGACAGTGAGTGCAAAAACATTTAAAACATGCAAAGGGAAAAGTACGAGATCTTTATTATTTTTTCAATGGAAGCCACTGATCGTCTCTCGTATTATGGAAGCAACAGGAAAAAATTAAGGCTGAGGCCTAACCTACGCAGGAGATTTTAATTGGATTTCACAGCAGGATATTAACTACTTGACCCGCAGCACCCCGATCTCAAGCGTAAGCACACTGGGAAACAGAACAGAGAGTCGATCGCATGGTCCTCGGAGCTTATCATCTCCTGAGTAGTATTACCAAACATCCACCCAAGAGCTAAAAGGGAGTCATTCTCCGGGCTACTACCTATTACTTTATCATCAGAGGCTCCAATAGGGGGGGGGGTCGATTTGTATTTATTACTTTCTTTTTAATAGGCGCAGGATGGGGTGGATGAGACCTCTGGAGGGGGGGGGGGGGGGCAGGGAGGGTTGTAGGCAA
>CM070036.1:5514911-5529479 GCA_036250615.1 Ptychadena robeensis | reverse complement strand
CATTCCTGGAAATACGCCACATTGGCTGGTGCCACCTAACAAAGGGAAAGGAAGACTAACGGAACGCTAGCGCACGCGCCTGGAAGAAGGGCGATGGAGGCCGGGCACGGGCTTGTGCATAAACCTGAATATCAGCAAAATGCTAATATCTCCACTGAAGTTGTCATAATGATGTTTTATTGGATTTATCACCACTCAGAATAAAGCAGCCAAAACACTTATCACAATACAAGGTCTCTGCGGTCCGAGTGACAACCTTTCCATCCGGTACATTACAACAACATTGTAAAATGCTGACACTGTGAGTTTCTAAAGCTGCAATATTGGCAGGATAGGGACAGCAGAGGTGAAGTAGACCAATACCAAATAAATGATCAGCCCTTCCATTGTGGTCAACAGCCTGTCTAACAATATACGTCACTTTTACCATACCGGTCCAAAGAGTAAGAAGGAATTCAGTGTGATTAAAGTGTACCTGTCATTCAATTATAGCAACCAAACCAATAGCATTAATGGTATAAGGCAGTGGTTCCCAAACTTTCCCTGCAGGGCCCCCCTTTTCTGGAAAGGAACATTAATGAGACCTCCCCCCACCCCCCATTCAAAGTACACAGGTTCATGTTGAGGACTATTTCACACTAGTGTCAACTTTTTAGACACATTCTTATCAAAAAGATATTACATATACCAATGGTGTCCCTAGGTTTGGTGTCAAAAGCTGAGGGTCAGGGAGGTCATGTTGTCAGAAGCTCACAGTGTGCAATTTCAGTCCAGGAGTGCAGCAATTATAAAGCTCCCCATACACCTTACAATCTTACCATACAATTTCTGTACAATCAACTTTTCTTCTACCAAAACCATGTAATATGAGGAACTTTCTAATCCTTCCAATCACTATATATTCTATCAGGGAGGACCCAGCACTACATAGCAGTGATATATACCTTCCAATCAATATGTATTCTATCAGGGAGGACCTGGCACTACATAGCAGTGATATATACCTTCCAATCACTATGTATTCTATCAGGGAGGACCCAGCACTACATAGCAGTGATATATACCTCCCAATCACTATGTATTCTATCAGGGAGGCCACTATAGATGTAATGGAAATTGTATGGATTGATCTTAAGGTGTATGAGGGAACACTAAATCCATCTGCTCATCAAAAATGGATCATGATGGATTGGTCTCCATGCGTTCTCTTGCAGTAGAACCTACCATCCCTAATGATAAGAAGGGATACAGCAATTTCTTTTCAATTCAAGAGGGGTAACTTAGGAAGTAACAGTTGGATGTAAAGTATGACATAAGGGAGACTTTGTATAACTGTTTATTTAAAGAAATGTTACAAAAAGATATACCATTACATACATAGGATTAAATAAAATAGAACAATATAAAAAGGGAGGGGAAAAGAAAGATAAGGGAGACTTTGGATGGAGTATCTCCCCAAACAAGTCTAAAAAACACAAGACATGGAGGTCAGAAGAAGGTCTTCTGTAGGTCATATCCATGAGCCAATTAAATTTAAATAAACTAAAAAACCCACAACTCCACCAATGAAAGATGAATGGTGGAAGAATGGAGGACAGGGAGAAGTAGGGATTAGCCAACCTTCATCTCTTCCTGGAACCACTTCAATTAAAGCAGAAGATTACTGGTTTTGTCCAATAAAAATGGTATTAAGTCTCTAAAAAGGCAAGACATATTTTAGACACACAGACTACTTGACTCCTGGGATTTGCCCATCCCTCCTGCACACTCGAATCAATGCCGCATCAACAATGTATGCTGTAATTTGCCATTAATATATGAGAATCTCCAGCTGAAGATGAAGTGCTGTGACTCAGCGTCCGATATCTTACAGGAGTAGCAATGAATGAGTCAACATGGGTGTGATGGCTCCAATTGCATAACATGAATACTAACACACACACACAAAACAATATGTGCATATCCAATGTTAAAGTCCAACTCCACTTAACCCGAGTTCTGTCTGGCTGATGACAGCCTGAACTGCGGCAGAGACTCGCAGCAATAGCAGTACCCTAAAAATTTCTAATTGTACTCAACAGCACAATGGCCAACTCCAAATGATGGCATCCATATCCACCAAAAGATGTTGGACTCTAAGGCCTGGTTGATGAGAAAACAAAGACCTTCTCGTATCCAGACCACCAGAAAATTTTAGAACCAAATTACATGGCTTGCAACCAGACCTTCCCGCAACCAGACCTTCCCGCAACTAGACCACCTGAATATTTTAGAACCAATTACATGCCATATAACTAGGCCATCTTGCAACTAGGCCACCAGAATATATAAGAACCAACCACATGACTTATAACTAGACCTACTTGTAACTAGACACCTATAACATTTAACAACCAATCATATGGCTAAAGCCACCATATATAATTTGATTTGTGGCTGATTGACTGTCGTGCACGCTTAAAATTGAGCCCTTCTGAAATTGGGCCAGAAATGGATCTAAAAAAGGTAGCCATACACGGTTCCCATGCAAAGTAATGGGAACAGCCAGGAATTTACCGACATGTTGGATCACCGCGGGGGAGGTTCCTGGTCGATGTGACCAGGTGGGAGCACCCAATTTGTGGCCGAGTTGCCACCAGGTGATCATCTGGAATGTGTACGGCGGTCAATCGGGCGGGAATCGGCCCATGTATGCCTACCTTAAGATATAACGGACATGTCGACCAGCATCCCCATCCAACGTAAATGGTAGCACACAAAGGGTGTGCGCGGCCAATTCTCAGGGCTAGCAGCCACGCTGAATGACGTCATCATGCGTGATCAATCTGCTGGGAGGATGGACAAGCATTTGAGGCGTGTATGGGGGGGATTTTTAACTAGACCTTCTCGTAACCAGACCACCAGAATATTTTAGAACCAATCGTATGGCTTATAGCTAGACCTTCTCATAACTAAACCCCCAGGGTATTTTAGAACCAATCGCATGGCTTATAGCTAGACCTTCTCATAACTAGACCACCAGAATATTTTAGAACCAATCACATGGCTTATAGCTAGACCTTCTCGTAACTAAACCACCAGGATATTTTAGAACCAATCATGGCTTATAGCTAGACCTTCTTGTAACTAGACCTCTAGAATTTGTTCATTCTTGATAAAAAAAGATTTCATACTGATGATCACTCTACGACATCCATGTCTACAAGCTCTTTGATGAAAGATAAATATTTACCCAGTTTAGCAATCATATTTGGTCCAGGAGACCCGTGTGTGTTACCAGGCAGCAGGCGTCTGACCTTATTCCGAAGCTCATCCATATGTCCTAACTCTACAAGGATTTGCCGGCAATCAAACACAACCGCGGCAGCACAAAGCATTTAGAACAATACTTGTCGCTACATCGATCCGAAGGATTTGCCAGGAGCAGTGCGACAGAAGTCATAAATTCAGCGGCAAATCAGCTTGAGGGACAAGCTGGAATTCAGACGTCTGATCGCCAGGAAGAAACAAGAGAAATCAATGGGCTTTTCACGCCTCAGAAAGAAGCGTCTACCCAACAGAAGTTTTAGAATATTACAAAAAAAAAATTCTCGGATGCTTTTATTTCCTTGTCATGCTTCACAGACCAGGTGTTTATTTTACATGGCCGGGGAATTTAGGAATAACCTGAAAAAGTTAATAAGTGAGATGGAACAATTTATAGTCATTTGTCTGCAGGACAGGGATCACAGTACACTGAGTGGTAAGCTGGCCGTGCACAGAAAAATCCATCCATCTCTGCCAATTGGTTTTTTTTCCATCAATATCGAAAAAACTATTTATTATTTCCAATTAATCGTCAATGGAACTGAAGGAATGCTCTGGTTACATCAGAGGTTCCCAAACTAGGGGGCGGGTCCCCCTGGGGGGGGCATGAAGGTATTCCAGAGGGGCGCCGGTCCTCATTCTTTACCTGTGTGTGAATAGGGAGGGGGGGGGGGGGCTCCATAATGTTCCTAAATAGAAAAGGGGGCCCTGCAAGGAAAGTTTGGGAACCACTGGGTTACATGAACCATAAAATTACATCGGCCAGTTCAAATCCCTTTTTGATGTTGCGGTTAGTGATTGATTTTCATTACATCGCACAATGTCTTAAAGTGTATATAATCCTGAGAAGTGCAATTCCATAACACCTCAGCAGTCCATGTCAAGCTGCATCGATGAAGTATGGAAAATGAGCCCCAAACCATAATTAAAGCGGACCTACCACCAGGAAACGATGATTACATGAATGGCACTAGAAATGCCGATAATAGGGAGGAAAGTATGAAAAAAACAAAACAAAAAACAAACAAGCCTGTAATGAGTAATTTAAGAAGATCTCCCTGGCACTGATGACGTGCAGCCGAGGCGAGACGTCATAAGAGCATTGTGATTGCCGGGTAATTCTGTGATCTCGGCTCTCCATTGAAAGTACACTGACCAAAATTCCCATAGTAAACCATTAAACGCCCCCCAGTGGCCATTTTGCACCCGGAGTTAACCCCCTGAAGCCTGGCAAATAAATATGGAATTTCTCATACAATTCCTTGGAACAGCAGGTAAGTATTTTATTTTAGGATCATGACGCCCTAAGCCACCATCATACCAGCTCAGAGGCAAGTCACACTTTAATTTTACATATGTCATTTTTACATATTGAGTATACATTTGCTTTAAGTGTATACATCGACAGGCTCCTTATTAGAGATGGTCGAAAATGTTTTAAAAAATTCGACCATTTCGACGGTTTCGACTTAATTGCAAAGCCCCTGAACATGGTATCATGCTGGAGATGTAAAGAAGGGTTGGGGGGTATAATACAAAAAAAGAAAGTATGTCTCTAACACAAATAGTTTTTTCACAAATTAAGTTCAAAGTCAAGTAGAAATTTCAAAAATCGGAATTTCGACTTTAACTTTGAACTTAAATTATGCAAAAACGACATGTGCTAGAGCAAAACTTTTTATTTTCAAATGTTTCTCCAACCCTTCTCTACATCTCCAGCAATTTTGGTGATGATACCATGTTCAGGGGCTTTGCAATCCACTCACAAAGTTAGCAAGTCGAAAAATTTGACCATCTCTACTCCTTATTAGGCCAACATTTCTGTATTACTTTTTTTCCTATTGGCCTATATGAAAATACATTTTTGGGGGGATAAGAACTTTTGGGTTTGCGGTTGGCCATAATCCCTTAAATGAAAGAAATGACGTTTGAAGTATTACTTGCACTGTATAATGACTCTATAAAGAGTATGTGTCATACAGATGGTAGATTACTGTATTTACTTGGAGTATAAGCCAAGTTTTTCAGCACGATAAGTGAGCTAAAAATGCCCCCCTTTGCTTAAACTCGAGTCAGGGTCCCACTTACCTGTAAGGATGTTTGCTAGTCTTCCTGTAGATACCAGCAGCCCCTGTGAATGGTCTGAAGTGTATTCGGTATTCTATCTGCGGCATTCCCACGCTCAGCTGGTGAAATGTAAACAAACCTGGACGGCATCTCCATCTTATGGACATAGTTAAATTTTACCACAGCTGGTGGAATTTCAATAAGGAAACTCCACTATCTGACATTGCATTCCCCTCCCCTCGGCTTATACTCAAGTCCATACATTTAGACTTGACATACATGTAGATAAAATATTATATTTGGGTCGGCGTACACTCAAGTATATATGGTAATTATTAAATCAAAAGAACTAAAAATAAATCTATTTTGATTGTTTCAACAGTTTAACCCAATTCCGCCCCCCCATGCCACAAGCCACACTGGATCTTCCCCACCCTCACCTACAACATTCAGTATTCCAAAAACCGCAACACGATATAATAAAAAGCAGCCTGCAGGCATTAGAAATATAGAACAACTGTAGAGACTTGGACCTGATACAGCCAAAGAGACCAGGATACCCTCAAGGACAATGTTACAACATGGACAAACATGGCATAAAGCGAGGACTACACAGCAGTGATATATACCTTCCAATCACTATGTATTCTATCAGGGAGGACCTGGCACTACATAGCAGTGATATATACCTTCCAATCACTATGTATTCTATCAGGGAGAACCCAGCACTACATAGCAGTGATATATACCTTCCAATCACTATGGTTTCTATCAGGGAGGACTTGACACTACATAGCAGTGATATATACCTTCCAATCACTATGTATTCTATCAGGGAGGACCTGGCACTACATAGTAGTGATATATACCTTCCAATCACTATGTATTCTATCAGGGAGGACCCGGCACTACATAGCAGTGATATATACCTTCCAATCACTATGTATTCTATCAGGGAGGACCTGGCACTACATAGGTGTTGCTAGATCTAAAAGGAAATTGTATGGAGTGATCTTAAGGTGTATGGGGGGGCTTTAGTAGTATGGTTCCTCCAAAGAGAGCCAAGATCATCTCCTACATCTAGTGATTAATCATCAGTTATTCTAGTATCAGGGTTTGAGCTGTTCAACTAAAATTATATGCTGAAAAAAAAGAAACAAATCTGCATTAGTTAGTAGAACAGACAAGCATTCCGGACATGCTATGCACTCAAGTCATTTGCAGCAAATCCTTGGAGATCCAACAAAAGATCTACTCATACAGGAAGCCTTCAAAAGTCCCTTAAGGACAAGATGTGCATGGTTCCCCTTCTACTAAATGAAAACATCACCAGCTTAAAAAAAAAGTCATGTGAAACCAAACGTAAAATGCCAAGCGAGAAGCCGCGGGCACCATGCCAGGAAGCCACACCAACACCACGCCAGACTACTGTCATCATACCACAGTGAGGATCGTCCTCTGGCAGCACTGCATAGGGAGGGGTTTTAGGATATCGAGAGGCTGGAAAGGATGGAAGAGAGAGAGATTTATTTCTGCCAAACCAAAAAAATCCTTTAGAAGAACGGGAGGAAGGAAAAAAAAAAAATATATATATATATATATATACACACACACACACACTGTTTAGTCTTGGATCTACAGTATGTCTTTAAAGCTTGTTATATAAAAATTAAGGTTAAGCCAAAAGAAAGGAGGAACAATTTGACACAAACGACAAAATGTCATCATCACACATCCACATTTACCATTTTAACACATAATAAAAATGTAACTTCTTTTATTAATATAATATTCAAAAATCTGAACAAAGCTCCTGGGTATACAACACATACAAAACAAATTAAAACAAGCATTCCCCATTGTTGTCACCATCAAGAAACCCACCCAGAGACCCCACTGCCGTCACCATAAGGAAATCAACCCACAGACCCTATTTTCATCACAGTAAGATAACTCCCCCATAGAGCCCAATGTTGTAAATATAAGGAAACCCACCCACATACCACATTGTCATCACCATTAGGAAACCCTTCCATAGACCCCATTGTCGTCACCATAAGGAAACCCACCCATAGATCCCAATGTTGTCACCATAAGAAACCCACCCATAGATCCCAATGTTGTCACCATAAGAAACCTTCCATAGACCCCATTGTCGTCACCATAAGGAAACCCACCCAGAGAACCACCACTCAACAATTACTCAGTAGCACTGAGATGTTACAACAGATTCTTACAGGTTAAAATAATTGAATCTTCAAATCTTTACTTATAGTTTTTAGATTCACTGCAATATGGGAAGCCCACACATGGACCACATTGTCATCACCATAAGTAAATCCACTCATAGACCCCAATGTTGTCATCATAAGGAAACCCACCCACAGACCCCCAATGTTGTTACCACAAGGAAACCCAACCAGAGACCCCAGTGTTTTTACCATAAGGAAATTCACAGACCACATTGTAGTCGCCATAACAAAGCCCACCCACAGACCCTATTGTCGTCACCATAAGGAAAGCAACCCACAGACCCAATTTTTATACATCACCATAAGAAACCCCACCCATAAACCCAAATGCTGTCACCATAAGGAAACCCACCCAGAGAACCACCATTCAACCATTACTCAGTAGCACTGGAGATGGAACAAAGGATGGTAACAGGTTAAAATCTACATTTTCAAATATTTATGAATATTTTTTATGATTCAATGCTATGTAGGAAACTGAACCATAGACCTCATTGTCATCACCATAAGGAAACCCTCCCATAGACCCCATTGTTGTAACCAGTTAATACTATCTACATCTTCAAATATTTACTAAGAATTTTTAATTCAATGCAATGAAATCAGTTAGAGCAGTGGTTCCCAAAATTTCCTTGCAGGGCCCCCCTTTTCTATTTAGGAACAATATCGAGCTCCCCCCCCCCTCCCTATTTAAACATAGGTTAAGAATGCCTTTGCGCCCCCCAGTTTGGGAACCACTGAGTTAGAGTGAAACTCCAACTTGTACCCTAGTGGAGCACAAGGTATTATTATGTTAACATTTTGGGCTACTAGAGAATATGGACACTGGTTGCCAAGTTGTGTGGAGGAATCCACTTTAGTCCCACCCACACAACCCATTTTTTTTTAAATAAATATTTGGCAAAAAAAAAAAAGTTTTGGTAGAAGTAGTCTGTGTATGTTAATTGTAGTTCATTTAACCTCCCTAGCATTACAGTTCCTGTATACAAATTGGTACATTGGACCCCCCACCTCCTCCCCATCGATGGTCGCATACAGATCAAAAGGGAGAAGTCGGACACAGGCAACGGACAAAGGTAACTAAACCTTTAAATTGGGACTGCCTCTAGTCGAGCTTGGGTTGCTTTTTCAGCCCAAGCTGGACTTCAGGAGGACCGCACAGGAGGTGAAAAGGGTCTAATAAATATTGTGAAAACACAGCCAATACTTGATTTGATTAACATATTGAAAAATGCGGTTCATCAGATAGCTGGAACAATGCTTTCACCAACTTTATTCCAAAATGCATCAAAATACTGTTCTGCATCATGTCCAGTGCCACTCCAAACACAGAACTTGAGTATTTGAGTAAAGTCGTCATTGTTATTACATTTCCACTATTACAGCCAAGAATAATTTGATAGCATTAGCATGTCAGGATCTGTCAGGATGTCACATTTTCTTCTTAAAAATTAAGAAATTTGTTTATGCAGAAATAGTCACATGCTTGAAGCTGGGGTTAATCCATTTGAGCCACAAAAATTTGGGGACAATTTAGGAAAATGTTGGGTAAAAACAAAGGTGACTTCACTTCCTAGATCAGGGGCAAGTACACCGTCGTGTCTGTAAATGTTCTCACCCATGCAGGTCATGGTAAATCCATAGTAGTTACGGTAATCCCCATCTTGAAAAAATTACTAATTAAAGTTACCGTATTTTTCGGAATATAAGACACACTTTTTCACCCCACAAATTAGGGGCAAAAAGTGCCTGCGTCTTATACGCTGAACGCGCAACCCCCGCGGCCAAACGGCTGCTGGTGGTCGCACATTGGCTTCCCACCAGCTCTCCCGGCAGAGGAGAGCTGCGGGAGCTGTCAATTCAGATGAAAGAGCCGATGTTCGGCTTTCATATCTGAACTGTCTAAATGCCGCATCCCCTGCATCCCCACGACGGAATACACAGAGGAGAGCTGTGGGCTGTGTTCAGTTCAGCTATAGATGGCTCGGCGGGGTGCCGGTCGTCCTGATGGCGCCCGGGAAACCGGCGCTTTTGGGACGGTCGGTGCCCCCTCCTTGGTGGGTGTGCAGGGGGTGCCGAAATGCTGGGCTGAACACAGAACACTGAACAGATCAGTGTAGTGTGACGTGTTCAGCTGACAGTGTACTGCTGTAAGTGACACCTACTGGCTGAATTGGATATTGCATCCATTAAATTCATTGCATTATCCCAATTGATGTGAAAACTTATAAAATCTTTTTTTTCTGGATTTTCTGCCCTAAAAACTGGGTGCGTCTTATGTGCCGGTGCGTCTTAGAAGGCAAAAAATACGGTATATTAGGCAACTACACAGGGTTGTTGCTCCAATCAGAACACTCTGCTTATCATAACCAGCATGGGGTCAGCAACACCCTGGAGCTAAGGTGGTGAATGAACTTCTGAGGTGTCATTAAACCGCCCAGAAGTTATTATAATGAATCTGTATGCAATAAAAGGTCACACCCTTTGCTTATTTGGTTTCTTCATTTTAACACATAAGCATGCCCTGCACTTTATCATGAACCTGATGGTCTTCCATATGGGTTCATGTTTTTATTAGATGTAGGTATACCACTGGATCATGACTGGAGGAGCTGGATATTTGCAAGGTGGTCAAGTGCCCCCAATCTAGTTCTACGCCGATAGTGGGAAAAACCATCGCATCTTTGTTACGGACGGATTAAAAATAAATGGAGCGGCCGATAAAAATAATGGTGCCATGACACATCAGGTTGATGCACCCATTGAAAAATAATGGGGATCGTACCAAAGTCATGGCCACTACAATTGTGGTGCATTTCCCCAATATAGACAAGAGTGGAGAAGACTGCCATATAAGATACCTCTTATATTCCTTATTCATGTAGACAGGTGGTTGGTTCCAAGCTGCTAATCATGTAAAACTTGGGGCCTGAGTTTAGGGTCTTCTGGCTTAACAATTAGGCTTTGTTTCCATTCGCTCCGCTAAGGGTATTGCTTGGCGTAGCACAGACTTACCTGCTCGGCGGATGCTGTATCTTCACTGCACTGAGCCGATCCTGAATGTAGTGAAGAACGTTGAGCCTCTGCATCCCTGCCACGCAATACGCTTAGTGGAGGGGGCCCCAACGTATAGTGGAAACAAGCCCTTAGTTGCCCAGCTGAAGCCACTTTGAGAAGGGTGCTTTTTTGGCAACATGGAGATAGAAAACACAAGAGAGAGTCCACAGTAATGACTACAAGAGCCAAATCCTTAGGAAACGTAGATGGGAAATAGTGTCTGGCCCTTCTAGCATTTGTCTCAGGACTGTACGTTTTATCTTTTCATTTAACCTAAATAAACTTCTCCATAAACATTTAAAGCCAAAGACTAAAGCTAGCCACACACGGTTGAATTTTGGTTCAATCGATGCTCGATTAGATCGAGGAATTCAATCGTCTAATCGAAAATCGATCTTAATCGCATCAATATACACCCCACATTGAGTTTGCGATTGTGGTGAGATTTCTATTCCAAAATATTACTAAAATCGTCGATCTTGGTTTGGAAACGATTGAATTCCAGATTGAAGTGGTCTATGTCATTATATCGAATCTAATCGATCCAGGAGAAACACCACAAACATCGACGATTATAAAACGATTTTGGCACAATCGACGATGATTTTCCAACATGTCCGATCAAAATTCGATAAATTTTTTCTGCCTTCATCGAACAATTATCGATCGTACCATGTGGGCATTTCTCGATTTTCGTTCAATCGATGAAAAAAATCATCTAATCGAGCATCGATTGAATCAAAATCGAACCGTGCGTGGCTAGCTTAAAGGTGGGTTTACACGTGTAGATTCTTTGTTCGATCAACTGCCGATTCAATTGTATGATAGATTTTTTTGTCAAACATCGTTTGTAACATTAGAGTTTTTTGTTTGTTCATCCAGATATCGAATGAAAATACATTCAGAATTACTACGACCGATTAAAATTTACCAACATGTTCGATGACCTTTTGAACGATTTTTTGTTCGAGATCAAAACAAAATTTACCCATCAAACAAACTGGCCATTCTAGATTTTTGTTCAATCAACCAAAAAATTGTTTGTTCTTCACTGATTGGATGAAAAAATCTACAGGTGTAAACCCACCTTAAAGCTGGCCATAGACCTTTAGATCTCTCTGTCAGATATCCTTTAGATCTGCTAACAACTATGTAGTGCCGGGTCCTCTGCAATTGAACACAGGTAGACTTGATGGTTTAAGCTAGAGACACACGGTTAAATTTTGGTTCAATCGATGCTTGATTAGATCGAGGAATTCAATCGTCTAATGGAAAATCGATCTTAATCGTATCAACATACACCTAACATTGAGTTTGCGATTGTGGTGAGATTTAGATGAAAAAAAGATTACTAAAATCGTGGATTTTGGTCTGGAAATGATTGAAGTTCAGATTAAAGTGGTCTATGTTATTATATCGAATCTAATCGATCCAGGAGAAACACCACAAACATCGACGATTATAAAACGATATTGGCACAATCGACTATGATTTTCCAACACGTCCAATCAAAATTCGATCAATTTTTCTGCCTTCATCGACCAATTATCGTCGATCGTACCATGTGGGCATTTCTCGATTTTCGTTCAATCGATGAAAAAATTAATCTAATCGAGCATCGATTGAACCAAAATCGAACCGTATGTGGCTAGCTTTAGAAAGACCCTCATATTACATGGTTTTGGTAAAACAAAAGGAAATCTGACAGAAAAATCTAAAGGTGTATGGGGACCCCAAGCAGAGATTTTATTAACCCCTGGAGTGGGCCAACATTTAAAGACATTACATGAGATTTTCCCAATGGAGTAAGGAGAAGGACACACTACCAGGGTTATAAATAGTTCTGCCCAGAGTGTCTCTTAACATAAAAAAAAAAGATGAAACACACAAACTAAAAGGGAATACCAGACATGTTACAGGTGGCAAATCACCTCCCACCACCAAGCGCTTGTACACTGTGGATTACGGTGTCAGATCACATCCAGACATCTCTGCTCCACGCTGAAGAGTCCAGGCCTCTCCTGAGGAACAAAGAACGTCTTAAGCGGCGCTGGGATGTTTACCTGCCAACCAGCTGAATCCAGGCTTCCAGCATGAAACACAGCCAGGCCTTCAGCCGCATCTGATGGATGTCACCAGCTCAGCACGGAACATTCTATAGAGGTTATGTGTGTAAACATATCCCAGAAAAATGGGGAACTGGAAGTGGTTAAGGCTTAGCCAAATATAGCTTCACTTTGGCCTTTCCCTGGCGCTGTGTGCAGCATTCGCAAAATTCAGACATTTAAGTCAACTTGAAAAAATTTCAACTTGAGTTTGAACCTGGTTTATGAAAAAACAACCTGTACTACAGCAATCATTTATCTTCAAAATGTTCTTACAACCCTTCTCTTCGTCTCCAGCAAATTTGGTTTAGATACCATGTTCAGGGGCTTTGTAATTCACAAATTCCATGGTTTTCATCTCTTGACTAGTATAATGCAATTATTTCTACACATTTTGCGTGCTGAAAAATGAGGCTTATAGTCGAGTATATACGGCACCTTACACACGGATGCATGTAGATGTTTTTGAATCAGTCAGCATCGCTGGAATCAACCAAATTCCAGATGCTCATTATACAGATTATTATTATTATCATTTATTTATATAGCTCCAACATATTACGCAGCGCTGTACAACACAAGATGACAGGTGCAGATGATGACAGGAGGAGTAGGGGACAATACCTGATCAAGCTTGAGTGTCATAATCAACTGCGAACAGACTCGCCTGTTTGCCGGATTCCCCCGGCAATTCTGTGGAAAGCATTTTTTGGCAACATGGAGAAAGAAAACACAGGAGTCCACAGTATGACTACAAGAGACAAGTCCATGGAAAGGCATACACGACGATCCTTCCGGGTCCGCCCCAATCGAGTCACTGGTGGGGGGTGGGCAGCGCCATAGACCTCAATGATGATGGAGGGGCGTCGCTTTTTCCCAGCATGAATCGTGCTTGTGGCCTCCTGAAGAGTGTAAATCCGCCGCATTCGCCCGTAGCACGCTTTTTTAAAAAGCAAGCCACCTGCGCAACGCTCAAGGTTAAGAGGGTCCCTTGCAGCCCCTCTCCCTGGCTCTTACAACTCGTGCTGCAGCACACCTGGAAGAGCCTACATCTGCAGTGTTCTCCCCAAAGCAGATTGGCCAGGCGGCCCGCCCGGGAGATTTTGGTCCCCGCCCGGCACACAAGTCCTCCGCGGCGAGCAGCCTGACAGGCGGCGCCTCCCATTCTTCAGGAGCGCGCCACAGCCACTGAAAGACTCCGGCCCGCGGCACACTACCGGAGCCGCGGGCCGGAGTCTTTCAGTGGCTGCGGCGCGCTCCTGAAGAATGGGGAGGCGCCGCCTGTCAGAGGACTTGTGTGCTGCCGCTGGCCGGCAGCCTATCAAAGAGGCCGCCGGACCAGTGCAGGCGGCGCGAAGACATCATCGCGTCATGACGTCATCGCGCCGCCCGGCTGAAAAAAAAATCTGGGGAGAACACTGATCTGAGTGCACTGACAGCCAGGTAATCCTGTCTCTCCATTGAAATACAGACAAATTCCCCCATAGAAACCCATTAAGTATGCCCCCCAGTGGCCACTCTTGATATTGTACCCTGAGTTAACCACTGGAAGCCTGGCATATAAAGATGGAATCTCTCAAATTATTTCAGGGAACAGCAGGTAAGTATTTTTTTAGGATTGTGGAGTGCTACACCATCATCATACCAGCTCAGAAGCAAGACAAAGTTTGATTTTACACATATTTTATAGATTTTAAGTGTACCTTCGCTTTAATTGCAAAGCCCCTGAACATGGCATCATTGGATCAAACTGCGTCCATGCCAGAATCAGACATAATCGC
>CM070036.1:5453936-5464256 GCA_036250615.1 Ptychadena robeensis | reverse complement strand
TCCCCCCCCCGAAGGATGACGTACTTCGGCGGGGGGGACCTGCCCAAGTGTGCCTTTGCCCAAAAAAGGTGATGGAAAAACAACTGCGTAACTTACTGAAATATGGCCCAAACAACAGTTTGGTAGTCATCCTGACTATAAAAAAAAAGTTGAAAACCATAACAATGTGAAAGCATGTGTATTAAGTTAAAAAAACAAAAAACAGATGAGACAAGAATTGATCAATCCCCGGCAACCAGTGTGTGATGGATCCGGACCCCATGTCTCACTGACCTCCATAGAGTTGCTGTGTTAATCTGTATATTTGATATGATATAAAAACGTGGAACAATTTGGAGGGACACTAGGGGCCGCGGCGGCGTAGCGTATGGTGCCCCAAAGAATCTGGCTATCAGCCATAGAGAGGAGAGATAGGCAGTAATTGCATCCCTCCCACATTTTAAATTAACTGTTCCAAACAACTTCACCTTATCATGTAAACACTTACTGTAAAAGTAACCTGTTGTGTTTTGGCAAAAATTTATTTATTCTTGTTAATGTCCTCATTTATGTACTGGATAATCAGGGAAATTTGGAATATAATATTACTAATCTAAAAATAAAAGATTGGACTTCTAAGGGGTGGAGATCTGGGAGATGAAGTCAGTAGGCATATGTGGGTAAAATCTGGACAAGAGGAAAAGCCGTGGACAGCTGGAATATGACTATGAGAGGAAGGACATTTGGGGGACTGCAGGTAGTCTCAGGGGTTAGCTACTAAGCCAGAAAATGTCACAGGGTTGTACTACTGAGGTATGAGTCTGGAGGTTCACACAGTAGTGTATTGTGATACAACACATACATTTGACCCAAAGCCAGCTGGTGACCCTGGTGATGGAGGACAGCCAATCGGAGAATCAAATTCAAGAAACAGGGAGATCCCATCTGCCAGCTGAATCTACCGGCAGGAAGCAGAGACAGTGAGGAAGGCCACATAAGACGGGATGATACCAAACACATCTCCTGGTACTCATCTGAGGAGCTCACTACAAAAGTTATGTGCCCCCCTGCATATCCTCCCTTCTGTTATGTACAGCTACATTCATCGGTAATTTTGTCAGGTGTAATTAGTAGAAATGGTTGATTTTTTTTTTACTTTATTTACTTTTAAGGCCCTAAACATTGTCCATTATCACAGAATGTCTGGAGATATAGAGAATGGTTGGGGAAAGGAAACATCACAAAAACGCAGTACTGAATCTAGCCAAAGGGGGGGCAAAACTAAGGCCCGAGGCCGGTCCAGCCTCTTTAGCTTTTATTATGGCCCTTGTCACTTTGTTGAGAAGATGCTTCCCCTCCACTTGTCTCTGCAATGAGTTACAAATGCCTAGCAGTGTTCAATGTTTGCCTTGGAGATGATGCGAGAGTATAATGTTGATCATGACAGTGGGCGCATCGTCATTGTGACAACAGCAAGTCTCTAGGCAATATCTCTGCTCATTGCAAAGAATAAGAATTTTTTTCAAGTTCAGGAAAACCAGCCACGCCAATTTTTCCTTTTGTTATGCTGCCCAGGAGGTTAATGTCAGCAACAAAGAGAGAAAAAAGATTAGGCCGCCAGGAGAGGGGGCCCTTTGTGGCTATGGCCCCATAGCACCCCATGGCTGCTATAGTGGATTCGTACAAAAGTCTGCAGCACTAGAACGGTCCATTATTAGTGCCATTCAGGAGGCACCGTGCCCTGGAATGAAAATATAAATAGAGTGGCGAACACCAGCCCGGAGTGTCCGCGAACAGGGAGGGTCGGAACTTTGTAAAGCTGTCCGCGTCCGCCCTGTTCGCGGAACACATTCAAATCCCGCCTCTAGGCGGGAATTTGATATACGGAAAAAAAGGATTGTGACGTCAGTGACGTCACATCCGGTCCAATGGAACGCAGCCTGGAACGCATCGTTCCTGGTTGCGGGAGCCAGGATGTGACGGTCACTGACGTACGTCTACTCTGAGCCGGAATCTTCACTACAAGACCGGCTTCATGCGCTTCTTGTGTGAAGACTTCTTCTCCGGCCACGATCTCGCAGGTTCTGTCCGGCAGGAGGAAGGGAAGAATTAGATCTTTCTTTGGCCGGCGAACAGGGGGAGGGCGAAACACAAGTTACTGTCGCCGGCGAGGCGAAAGGCGACATGCCGAAAGTTCGCGGCCGAACTGGTCCGGCGCGAAAAAGTTCGGTCCATCCCTCAATATCACAGTAAAAGGAAAGTAGACGTGATGTCAATTTTCCATGTTCCCTTGGGGCCGGCTGTGGCATGCTGACAGAGATTTGTGGGATTTTATCTTTTTTTTTTCACATTTTGCACCCATTTTATCGGCACATCTGTAAATTGAATCTGTGGAACAAGAAATTCTTACCAGGGGTTGCACATAAGCAGTACGCTGGTACGCAAAAAATCGTCTAAAACCTAGGTCTGTGTACCCTTCTTTTCTTCCAGCGCATCCGGGTACTACACAGGGAGAGATGGCACCAAGCTTACCCTCTCTCTGATGAGAAGAAAAGCATGTGTATTGTGCTTCTGACGGCAAGTGGCTGAAAACTGATATTGCAGATTTGAGGTGAGGAGATTACAGCATATTGTTAGCCATTTTACAATTTATGGTCTCTTGGATACCCCAGGAAAAAATTATAACCTCCCTAGCGCTTCTGACGGACCATCTCGTCCTGCACTTGCTTATGCAGATATTGCAGCGGACGAGGATAGAGCCGTCCAGCTCAGCTCAGATCCTCGCAGTGCAAATTCTGCTCTGTGCTGTCAGGGATCGAAGCAAGCGGCTGTGTCACCTCTATCCAGCAAATGCATATGAATGTTCCAAAGTATGGGCCATGTGGACAGTCATATGCAAAATTGAGGATATATTCAAAGACACACCTGGAATATCACCCCCATTGCATTCCAGATGTGATTTGAAGTTAACCCTTTCAGAGGGTTGCCCAAATGCCATTGATTGGAACAGTGATAACGGTATCCAATACAATTCAAAACAAAACAAAATAAAATTTTTATTATAAACAAACATAAAAATTGTTTGAAATTCAATAAATACTGTTTTGAAATCTTTCATACCAAAATATAAGTATTCAAGCGATTAAGCATTCAAAAGGTACATTTTTAAACAAAAAAAATAAAAACAACAAAAAAAATTTTTTTTATGTTACTTTTTGATAATAATTGTGTGTTTCACACATTATTATACTCAGGATGGCTATAGACCCTTGTAGGACAGATTTTTGGAAGTTAAGTTACAGCCCACACACAAAAAAAAAATTCTATGTGCGCTTTTGTACAGAAAAATCTGGCAACTGCAATAGCGCTCTCGGAGGTTAACTATAAAAGTTAGGGTATCAAATGGGAAGTTAAATACTAAAAAAAAGTTGGATTTGTGTTGAAGATCGAAGGATGAAAATCAGAAGTAGGCACATGTGGGTAAAATCTGAAAAGTTGCAATACTGAGATATGATCTGAGTATATACTGAGATTGGGGTTTTAGGGTCTTAAACGGCGTTGTACTGTGAGCGTTACATGTGTGACCAAGCAGCTGGTTGACAGGGGATGGAGGAAGCTAAGTGGGAGGCTCAATCAGGAACAGGAGGTCCATCTGCAGACATCTACCAGCAGGAAGCTGATTGAAGAAGACAGTGGTACCCAGTGAGGTAAGGTAGACAACCCTACATATGGGTGGTCCCAAATACCAGATCCTGGTACTCATTGAGTAGCTCACTTTAAAAAAATCATGCGCATCCCTGATATAACACTTTGTGCCATTTATTTCTTCAATAAATATTTTTTTAGAAAAACGTGTGGACCAAATATAATAACCTAATTTGTTGCACCTACCCCCACCACAAAAAAAACAGGGTGGTTTCCTCCAGTTGTTACTGCATGTTTATGTTATGTTTCTGTTGTACTGCATATGTGTATGTGAGCGGGGACTAGTGATCAATATTGCAGTTAGCAGAGCAAGATGAAAGCCCGACTTGACATTACACTGTTTGTGAGTTGGGATTCAAGCTGTCAGCTCACATGCAGAAGCTTGCCGGTCAGGGCTGGAGGCAAGGAAGTGGTAAGAGGCAGCTTCCCGTCTCCTCAATGCATGCTTTGACGGTCAGAGCACAAAGCTTAGAGTTGGAAAAAAACACCCAATGTTTATTGTCATCAGCACTTTGCTTCATGGTGAGTATATACGAAGGAGCATCAAATGGATCCGGAAGATCCTTAAGAAAAAAGGAGACGGACACGGTGGGCCAAATTGGCCCTGGCTGGAGTTGGACATTATAAAGGACACAGTCTATTAACTCCCTATTATAACATTTAGGAAAAAATGTTGTTTTTTGTCCTCCCCTTCAAGTCTTTACTATGCTAGAACATATATTGGTTCCCCCATCTGACACGTGTCTGAGCGGACTGTCTGGGAATGGAGTTCTTAGGCCCCTACAGGTCGGATTCCCACCGGATTCGGGCACGATCGATTCCGGGCGTGTGCACGCGAAACGTCGTGCCGAATCGCGTGCAGCCCACCTTGTCCGATCGTTTCGCGTTCCGATGATCGTGGGCTCCGAATCGGATCAGACAAGAACCAACAGTTGGTCTTTCTGATCCGATTCTGCACAACATAGTGGGGGAGTTCCATTTGGGAAGTACAAGAGTAAGCGATCGGACACGGAATCGTCCAGGGAATCCGTGGGAACAGGTGGTTGCAGCCGATCGGATACTACTTAATTGGATGATTGATCGGAAGCTCCGATTTCCGCGCTGAGATCGCCGAATCGATCGGGTGAGTGATCCAATTGGCATGGAATCCGGACACGTGTATGGCTAAGCTTTAAAGTCAGCCACACATGGCCCTTTATCTGGCCATCACAACAAGACTAGGTGGGTGTAAGGCTATGCCTCCACTATGTTTTGTGATCCATTGCAACCCCTACATAAGAAAAAAATGTGCAATGCCTGGGGGGTTCCGACGGATCACATACACGTACCTGAAGGTAAAGTGTATTGATCTGTTGAACTCATGCCAAGCACCCGCGCTTAAGCGTAGGGGGTCCCGAAAATGTGGGACATAGCCTTAGCATGATTGATTCCGTGGAGGTAAAAAAGCCTTGGTATTTACAAGCCACTAATTGTATGGGAGAGGTGACTGCGTGCGGCACAAAAATGCGCTTACGTAAACACGTTGCATTAACCCATTGTTGGAAAAAAAGCGACACAAGCATGTGATGTCCGCAACAGCCATCAAAAGTATAGTCCAGCTCCCAACAGTCTCACTAGGAACCGTGAACTTGCCTCCTGTTTATAAAGTTTGGGACCCCTGCTAGGACATCTGCTATGCCATAATGAGGCTCAGGCCAATGTCACCTGTAGGTTCAGGCTGGCAGGGCGCTACAGGCATACCCTGGCATTCTCAGGCACTGCCAGGGCTTACACACCCGGAAATAAAAACGCATGTTTCGTTTTTCAGCAGCCAAACTAACTTCATCTGTTCACAATTAATAAAGTGTGAAAAAAAGTAACGCTCTGCGCATGCGCAGGGGAGCGGCCTCGGTCCCGCCATGACAGGCAACGTCAGAGTGCCTGGCGGGCGGGCGCAGACGGAATTTCCTGGCCGCAGCAGGTGCGGCGGGAAATCGGAAACGGGCGCCCGGAGGAGGACACCGGAGGACAGTACCCGAGTGAAGAGGGGGGCGCTCTTCTCAAACACAGGAGACCCAATGGCGCTCTCAAGCGGGTGGGGCCGTGATGGATGTGGCCCTGCGGGTCCCGCCTGTCTTTATCCTTGACGCCCATTATTAAATCGCCCAGTGATGCCTCTGCCGTTTCCTGGCCGTGCATGTGCCAGATACTCCTCAAGCTGGGGTAAGATGGTAGGTGTAAGATATACTTATCAGATGAAGGGGGGTCTCTAGCTGTGTCCTCCCGATACAGGGAGGTCCCCATTAACTGTGCTGCTGATATGATATAGTATACATTCGATAGAACGATGCACTCTCTACGTCATTACAGGGAGCCCCCATTACTGTGCTGGTGTATGAGATATATATCTTCTATAGTCGTGGCCACTCTCTGACGTCATAAAGGGAGTCCATCATCACTGTGCTGCTGCTGTATTGATATATATTACCTTCTAGAGTCATGTAGTCACGCTATGACGTTTATACCCTGGGGTCCTACATCACTGTGCACCTGATGTGAGGATATATACATCCTATAGGCATGTTGGTCACAATATGATGCCATACCTGGGGTCCCCATCACGTGCTTGTACCAGATATATCCTGTGCTGCTTGTATATGATCTATATACTGCCTATAGACATGTATTGTCACAATATGACTCATACCTGGGCCCTATCACTGGGCTACTGTATAATATAGATCTATACCTCCTTAGGACTGTATGTCACTTATTGACGTCATAAACTGAGTCCCCATCGCTGTGCCAGATATATCCTGTGCTGCTGGTATATGATAATATACCTCCTATAGACATGTATGTCCCACACTATAATGTCATACATGTAGTCCCCTATCAATGTGCTGCTGAATTAGTCTATACCTTCCTATAGACATGTATGACACTATATGGACCTCATTACCTGGGGTCCCACATCACCGGTGCTGCTGCTATACGATATATGTATCTATAGAAATTTATGGTCGCTATATGCATCATACTGCGGTCCCCCCATCACTGTGCTATACCGATAGTCTCTTTTGCTGCTGTATATGATTAAATATAACCCTATAGACATGTATGTCACTATATGATCTCATTACCTGGGGTCCCTCATCACTGGCTGCTTTGTATATGGATATATATCTTCTATAGACATGTATATCACTCTATGAATCATACACGGAGTATTCAATCACTGTGTGCTGTTAATGATTATATACACTATACCTCCATAGACGTGTTACTCTATAATGTCATACACGGAGTCCCCCATCACTGTACTGTACCATATATATCCTGTGCGTGAAATATGAGATCTATACCTCTTATAGGTATGTATGTCACTCTATGTACATTTACAGAGTACACAGAGTCCCCATCACTGTGCTGTACCAGATAGATGCCTTTGCTGCTGTATATGATATATACACAAGTTCACACTTGTTCCCCATTCCACAAGTTCATCAAGTTGTCCACATTCCTTTTACAAAGAATTGTGGAACCCCTTTGGATAAGTCTATCTTGTGCATTCTGATAACACCCCACAAGACCTGATGTGGTTGCGATTCCCATCATTAAACCCATCTCGTTTGGGCCATGGGCCCTCTTTCACATTCCATGTAGATCTGTAGTGTGAGTATCTTCCCATCACTGTGCTATATAAGATCCTGATATGTCTGTCATGGTATGTTCTGGTCCCCTGCCACTGACTCGTTGGTTTAGTATGACAGGCAATTGACAGTTTCGGTTCTGAACTGGTTTACTTGAAGCCAAGTGTAAATATGCAATTCAATGTAAACTGTTATGTTGATGTGTCGAAGTAATATTCTCTTTCACAACCTGAAAAGTAAGGTTGTCCTTTGCCTTCATACTATGGGAGGACACGTGCTGTGTGGATTTGGATGCAGTTTGTCTCTCGTAGAGGTGTGATATAGGAAGTGTGGCGAAGCTTCTCAATGTATATATAGCAATAAAAAAAAGGAGAGGGGGGGGTGTAAAATTAGTTAGCACTTTAAAGCAGTGTGGATTTGATTTAATCAAAACGATTTAAATCCGAATTTAAATCACTAGTCGTGAAGGCTCGATTTAAATCAAAACTGATTTAAATCAATAATTCTTGCCAGGTTTATGGTATAACTTTAAAATGGCGAGTAGATGAAGATTTTTAGAATAACAACTTCTCATATTAGTTTTTTTCCCCCCGTTTAGGTTAATCATTCATATTTGGACACTTTTTTTGTTGCACTGAGTTTTGAGTAGTGATGGATGTCACGATTGATCTGCCGGCGATCATGATCGCCCGATATTGGCTTAATAGCTCTGATCGGCGATCGGCCGCAAAAAAGCCGATCACGGGGGGCGTGGCCTGACGCCGAGTTGCATGGAACTGCTCTGGAGCTCTCCACTTACCCTGTTTTTCCTGCCTGTTTCCTCGGCATCCTTCAATCCCTGCGTCCCAACACTCACCATCAAAATGGCTGGTAGTTCACCCTCCACTCGGTGTGATAGTTTGGCGGCGGCGCGCTGCACTTCGGACGCGGCCGACGAAAATTTGGGACCCGGCTTCGGCCTACTCGCGGCCGGAGATCGCGGGTCGGTTGCGCCCAGCCTGGAACCACTCTCAGTACACCAACGCCATGTACCTTATGCTTTGACCACCGGCGCGGCCTCCGCTCCTTCCCTGCCTCAACGACCACGCAGTGGAAACCTCAGAAGCTCTGGGTGGGCGGAAATGGAAGGAAATCGAGGGCCGGGGGGTCCTTCAGTTGGGATGCCCTCACTCATGCCGGGTGTCTTTGCCCACTCTCCACCGGAGTCTCTGGGTAAATGTGACGCGTACCCTTCCATGGTCCACAAGTTCTACAGCCTTTAATCTTTGTATCCTTTCTATCCTATGTGTGCAGTGACAGTTTGTATGGGCAGACACTAGTGGGGGCCAGTTGAGTGAAAGTGGCCGAAAATAATGAGTAATGAAGCTGTGTAATAAGGGACAATGAGCGCGTGGACTATTGCATGTACTTTTAAAGTGTATATACAGTGGGACCTCTGCTCCCACATCCCCCCCATATATACAGACCCCTGACGCCCATAAGCAGCGCACCTCTGCGCCCCATATATGCAAGCGCACCTCTGCGCCCCATACTATGCAGCGCACCTCTGCGCCCATATATGCAGCGCACTCTGCGCCCCATATATGACAGCGCACCTTGCGCCCATATATACAGAGCACCTCTGAGCCCCCATATATACCGTGCACCTCTGAGCACCATATATACAGTGCACTCTGCCCCCCCATATATACAGTGCACCTCTGCCCCCCATATATACAGTGGCACCTCTGCCCCCCCATAATAATATACAGTGCACCTTTGCCCCCATAATACCAGTGACACCTCTGCCCCCCATTATATACAGTGCACTCTATGCCCCCCATATTACAGTGCACATCTGCCCCCATATATACAGTGCACCTCTGCCCCCCATATATACAGCGCACCTCGGCCCCCCATATATATCAGCGCACCTCTGCCCCCATCCCATCCCCCATATATACAGTGCATTCCCCTGCCATTGTTGTGATCAGAAGTGGATTGGCAATCGGCAGCATGATCTTGGTGATCGGTAATCGGTGATCGGCCTCAAAAATGCTGATCGGAGCATCTCTAGTTTTGAGAACTGAAAAAGTAAACCCAGCATCTGTGATAATATCTTGTAGGCTGAGAAACTGGCCAATAATCTTACAGAAACAGACAGAAGTTGATGATGGTGTAAGCACATCGCCTAAAATTTCCCCTGCAATAGACAAGGTGAGGGGACGGGCCACACAATATGCCAAAGCAATACATTTATTATACACAGTGCAAAGGATGAAGTAATGACATCAATCAGAAACAATGCACAATGTTTCGGATGTACACGTCTGTACACATGCTTAGACAATTAAAATAGTCCAAATGGCTTCTTCAGGGGGATGATATGTAATTTCATCGGCCAAATCTACATAAAACAAACAGCCAACACAAGGGGATCAGTCATACTGAATAACCAAATTAACATAAAAGTGGACACAGACCCTCATGGGTCATTTACGTCTATAGATCAATATAGGGGGAAAGACATGATTTCTGAAGATGGCGTCCCCACTGGTGATCTGCGTAACAAGACCGAAACCATCAACTGATCATGTTTACCAAAGTAAATGTATTAAAAATCGATCTTGTTGTACGCAGATCACCACGGCATTTATGTGGTTAAAGTCTCTCTCCCCGTTTCCCACTGGTGTCAGTGCGGTGGAGACACCATTTTGAGAAATCGTGTCTTTCTTTATATTGATCTATAGACGTGAGTAACCCTGAGGGTCTGTGCCCACTTTTATGTCGATTTGGTTATTCAATGTGTTTGTGTTATGTAGATGTGGCCTATTACATATCGTACCCCCTGAAGAAGTCAGCAGGAACCCTTTATATACCCTCTTTTCTCAAAAATAAGACACCCTCCCATTTTTGCCTCACACTGAAATATAAGGCATCCCCGGAAGGTACGGTACTGTAACTTTGGACAGGGGGGATCAGAGGGGGCAAGCACAATGACACAGGAGGATCAGAAGGGGTTACT
>CM070036.1:5358062-5372002 GCA_036250615.1 Ptychadena robeensis | reverse complement strand
TGTTGGTAGATCTAATGGAAATTGTATAGATCGATCTTAAGGTGTATGGGGGGCTTAAGCTGTAAAATTAGAGAAAGCAAATTGGTCTGTTAAATGCCAAAAAATCTGTATTTTTAACCAACCAACCTTTTTAACCAAATCAAAAGCTCCTGATACCCAAGAGGATTTACTGGGTGCGCCCTAAGATTAAACCCAGGCGGCCATGTAGTTTAAAGGTTAAAGTAGGATTTGCCAGGAGGACCCTCGCCTTGGGATTTTAGAGTGTTTTGGCTTTAAAGCTCTATTTATAGGAAGTATTTAAGATGCCTACCGGCCGTCTGTTCCTGCTGTATACGGAGGCGGCACTATGACAGGCTGTGTTTGCACATCGTCCAACCAAAATCACCTTCCCCCTCGTTTGATTAAAGATGTTTGCTTTGGTATATGAAAGGTCAGCAAGTCTACAGTCTGGGAAGGAGCCCAGACAAATCACGACACTGCTTTGTCCTCAGCGTTTTATTATGTTATTGGCATGTCCTCAGTAGATCCTTACTAATGATAATCAGGTTACTTACTACTAAGAATTAGGAATAAATTGCACAGAATTCATATACTAATAACAGCCATACACATGCCGATAAGCGACCGATTTTTTACCTGACCGACGGGCGTGCGCGCTCGCGCCGTCGGTCAGCGGAAAAATCGGCCGCTTATCGGCATGTGCCCACATGGGACGACAGCTCGTCCAGGTCTGGTAGCCAGGTCTGGTTCATGTAGTATTCATTGTATATTCCTCCAGCCAAGCCAAAAGCGTACCAGGGGGCAAAGTTTTGTTCTACTCCCTCCGGCCAAGCCAAAAGGCCATTACCAGCAGAGCATGCAGAGGTGAAACTTTAGCATGTGTCTATACACTAGCAGTATCCATTCTCTTAACTCACAACTTATGGAGAGACTCGTTTTACAACTTGGCACTAACAACTTAAGCCTGCCATACACCCACAGACGGGTGCAGACAGACGAGCTCCGATGAGCTCTGGAATGCAAACGTGATGATGTCATCACGTTGCATTCTGGGGCTGCTTTAATCGGCCGGGCACCCTTTGTGTGCCGGCCATTAGCTTCAATGAAGACGCCGGTCTTTATTGAAGTTAATGGCATCGGCCGGCATTGGCCAGAGAACATCGGGCATCGGCCAGCAAACATCTCCCTCTTGGCAGTGACAAATTCCAACCTCCTAGGATGTAAAGATGTTGCTCCCTATTTGTACATTTTGTACATTTTCTGACCATAAGACGCACAGACATTTTTCTATTGATTGTAATGTGGAAAAGCGTGTATTAACGTCCAAAATACTGTAAAATGATTTGACAGCAAAATTCACAATTTCGAAGAATGCATTACAAATAAGGTTAACCTTTTTTTCCCCAGAACCTAATAAGGTCACCATTCTTAATTAGGGACCACATGGCTGATGCCAACTGTGCCATTAGACAGGAAATTTGGCATACAGTCAGCAGTGTTTATTACCCGAGATTATATTACTGCGCGGCAGAGAGAACAGTGCACTACGTGACTCCCCATCCCTGAGAAGACCCAGCCAGCAAACATTTACCAAGGCTCACTGTATTGACAGTTCTAGCTGTTCTACAAAGCAAACAGGAGCCCTCAGACAAAGAGAGCAGCACAACCTACAAATTGCTGACATTTTAAAAACTCTCACACTTCCTGTTAACTCCCAGATGTCGGCAGAAGCGATGCGCGGTGTTGCGGAGTTGCTTAAAAGCAGTAGAGTGCACAGTTGCTCTATGACAAACATCAAAAGGTGATATATGAAAGACAGAAACAAAATGCTTTTCTATTCCGTCAAGAGGATGCGCCCACAATGGATCAAAGAGGCAGATGGATGTAGGTTCATTAACAAAACAAAGTCATCTATCAAGATTCCTTTCTCTTCAGCTCGTTTCCTGGAGCAGCAAATAATAAAAGTGCAACAAAAGTGAGAGGACATGGCCATGGAGGCCTTGTAGAATCTTCCAGCTCCCTAAAGCTGGCCACACATGGGTAGATTCCAATGCAATCGACCAGTGATCAATTACTGCATAGTGACGCCACCACACTGTGATTGATCGCGAGTCAATCGTACTGTAATCAATGTGCACCACATGATTTACCGATAATTTATCAATTACTGGACATGCTTTTCCCGTCCCCCGGGGTCTCTACTTTCCCCAGCCTGAGAAGCAGCCAGCTTCTCCAGCTAGAGAAAGCAGCCCTCCTGCAGCCAGTTCCCCCTCCTCTTCTGGCAGAGCTGGGTTTGTGTTGGCCATGCCCCTTCACACACACACAGAGCAGCTAGCTGAACACACAGCTTGTGTGTGCGGCTCGGCTGCCTGTGTGTCCATTACATTGGATGAGGACAACGCTATCCCTATTCAATGTAATGGATTTTGACCAAGGGTTTCCAATATGTTGGAAACCTGTTTGGTCGAGTTCCTTCGAGCCGGATTCATTGATCCATGCATGGCTCAGATGAAGAAACAAATAAGAGGAACATCAGGAGCCGTGAGCACGCACAGCGCCCGAGATTCCTCTAATCTGTTACTTCATCGAGCCGTGTGTGGCTAGCTTAACTCTCACTCAGTAAATTACCGTGTATACTCGAGTACAAGCCAGGTCGACTAACTAATATTACAAAAAATTCTGGAAAAACTGACCCGAGTATAAGCCTAGGGTGGGAAATGCAGTAGCTAAGCACACAGCAAATGTACTTTTGTTTCGGGATGTCATTATTTTAACTAGCCCATCTGTGAGTTAATTGCAAAGCACATGCAACAACAAAAAAATCAATTTCTGCTAGACCTCTTTGCTCAGGCAACTTCCTGTTGCCTGAGGCTTCCTTAAATACAGTGTCCTCTAACTTGAGCCCTTCAGGTTAGTCATGAGGAGTGCCTAGATATCAGCACATCCAGTAGTGGGAGCAGGAGCCACATCAAGTAACACAGTCTCTACCACTAGCAGTGGCAATGTGATTGTCACAGATCGCAGTGTCACCCAGCCCTCTACTAGTTCTGCAGTGTCACTTCCTAAACCTCAGAGGACCAGGACCTGTCCAAGATCAGCTGTTAGTGGTAGTGCTGTGGCCCCTGCTCGCTCTACTGGATGTGCCGATATCTGTAAGCACTCCTCATCACTGACCTGAAGTGCTCCAGCCACAGGACCATGTATTTAAGGAAGCCTCGGGCAACAGGAAGTTGCCTGAGCAAAGAGGTCTTGCAGAAATTGACTTTTTTGGTTGTAAGAATAAAACATCTGTCCAATTTAATATGGATAGGAGTTGCTGTTGGTGCAAAGCTGGGTAAATGAGTAAGTGCTTGAATGTTGATCTTAATGATAGTTCAAGAAGGGTTGTGGGCACATGTTGGAGAAAAAAAAGTGCATGTGTAGTTTTTGCATAAAGTTCAATGTCAAATTTAGAATTTCGACTTGACTTTGAACTTAATGAATGCAAAAACTATGTGAGTTAGAACTCTTTTTAAAGACACCCTCAATCCTCTCTCTATCTCCAGCAATTTTGGTGATGATACTATGTTCAGGGGCTTTGCAATCAACTCAGGAAAGTGGTTGATTTTTCTAAGTAAAACATTTGACCACCTCTACTCATAGTAAGATTGCGCATTATTTTCCGCATTCGGTTAGGTGGTTTGGCATTTAATGGCTAAAATGTTGGATTTGAATTTACATTCAAGTCCGATTTTTGCGTTCTGTAGACTGGTCCCAGGCACTGCACTGAAAGAGTTACAACAGTCCGTCGCTTGTCCTCTTAGAAGCCTTTGTGCTGCACGCCTCTGAAAGTTGCATATTTTTAGAATTTCTTGAGCGACAGATCCGCATGCAGCAGGAGAGGGGAGTGACATCTTGCTTTGGCCCGGGGACAACAGCAATGCAGAGACGAAATCAGATTCTTCGGCCAGTTTTTTTTTTTTTTTGCAAATCAACGTACATAACACAAAAAGGTGGCTAGGCAGGGAACACACATGTAGATATGGGCCAGAGCGATGACGGCTTCGAGCACTGTGCACGCTCACGGCCATCTATATGCCCCATATCTAATGCGGCCATCACTGTTTTCGAGCAGGTTCCATCAATCCCGCTCGAAAACAGGGATATCGGGCATGACTGTAAACCACAGTCGATGTCAATTGTTTTGCATGGGGACTGCAGGGTCTTCATGCAAAGCATCGTCGGACCTGGAGACACAGAAGTGATTTGCCTTCAGCTCCTTCAATGTCGGGCAGCAGCACGATGACATCACCACGCTGCTGCCGGGACCCTCAAACGGCTCTAATATCGAGCTGTGTGTTCCCTGCTTTCGTCCGGAAACTCCAAACCAACGAATGACCAACTGAGAATGGACAGAGGTGTAATGTACAGGGACTGGTCCAAAGATTTGCCAAGCAATGCCAATATCTGTGCATCACAGAGTAAAGGGATTCAGTGTTGGTTTAGTCCAGTGGTGGGCAACTGAGTTGATATGGAGGGCCACAAGTGTGGCCCCTCGGCATCACTAAAGGGCCGCACATAACATTTTCAATCTATACTGACTGTGTATGCATGTTTTAATGTGGAAATGACGGCAGGCAGAGCTAGAAGACATGATTTTTCATTTTTAAATAATAAAACTTGTTTTGCATGATACTTCAAGCATTGGGTAACACTGTAGTAGGGTGATGCACATTTTGATTCAGAGGTTGTGATGCAATATAAGTTCCTGTGCATAAACAGTAAGGTTTCCGGGGCCGCAAGTGGAGAACTCAGGAGGGCCGCTGAGGAATGCCTAAAGGGCCACAGGTTGGTCACCTAGGGTTTAGCCCATTATACAGGATCTGTCCGATTACTTAAAGATAAACACTTTTCATGAAGGAACAGGACAAGGAACAATGAATGGGGACATGCCTTGCTTTGCTTGCTGCAAAAAAAACACACACAACTTCCCTAAAAAATAAGAGCCAAGTCGTCCATTTCTATGTAGAGGACAAGATTCCTGTGTCTCTGTCTAAATTAGACGGATCTAAGAATTACAGACATGTTCGTAATGGCTTAGACCAGTGGTTCCCAAACTTTCTTTGCAGGGCCCCCTTTTCTATTTAGGAACATTATCGGGCCCCCTCTACCTATTCAAACACAGGTTAAGAATGAGGGCCAGCACCCCCCTGGCAAACCTTCACGCCCCCCATTTTGGAACCACTGGCTTAGATCGATTTAACTGCCCTAGCGGTCGGGACGGCAGCACCTCGTCCAGTACAAATCGGGGCTCCTGTAGAGCATACTCACGCTGTCCCGGTGCCTCTTCGGATGCTCGTGTCTTCTCTCTCCCCCCCCCCCCCCCCCCTCTGGGTGACGTGGGCCGACTGGCTGCACAAATCTAAGTGTGTATGGGGGGCTTTACTCTCCCTCTGCTCCATATTAACCAGTTCCATTTCATCGCATACAACTCAATCTACCATAACCTACTGCATTATCTTATTTTAGTAACAAAAATATCAAGAAATTCCCTTTGCCATTCTGACAGCCATACTGTATCTTCACAAGCCGTGTTTTCATGTTCAGCGGCTCTCACATTATTTTTATACGCTTGAGGAGAAATGTTCTGAAGTGCCAATAAATCAATACCTCCCCCCAAAAAATATGACATTGAACAGAAGCTGGGTCAGATGAAGGACAACAACCACGATGGCGTCTTTGATAAGTTTACTGACATCTTACAAACTGGGCTGACGGACAGAAAATACAGAACGATATAATTACCGTCAGATACGAGGGGGATTCTGAGTGTGGAAAATCCCCTTCAAGATCGGGATTTAAAGGTTTAGACTAACTATGAAATACTCTACAGGATCTAAGCAGCTGGGCTTATTGTATGCACGCCTGAAACGTCATTCTTCTCAACATTGCATAGAGTAGGGAAGAGGTTTACTGCTCACCTATCTAGTTGTTTAACCCCCCTAGCGGTCGGGAGGGCACCACCTCGTCCTGCACTTTCTTGTCTTGTATTGCAGCTGACGAGATGGAGCCGTCCAGCTAAACACAGATCCCCCTGCTGCACATTCTGCTCTGTGCTGTCGGGGGCATCTGAAGCTTGCTTTTCACTCAAGCAAGCCAGCATGTCACCCCTCTCCCAGCCCAATTTTCATATGAATGAATGCAAATTGGGTTATCTTCAGAGAGCACACCTGGACTATCACCCTCAGTGTCATTCCCAGATGTGCGCTTTGAAGTTAACCCTTTCAGAAGGTGCCAAATGGCTTGTATTGGATACAGTGATAACTGTATCCAATACAATTCAATGTAAAACAAAAACAAAACACATTTCCAATTGTAATCAAAATGTTATTATAAACCAACATAAATACTGTATTGAAATCTTTCATACCAAATAAGTATTCAAGAGATTTAAGCATTCAAATGATACATTTTCTAATTTTTTCTAATGTACTTTTTGTTATAATAATTGTGTGTTTCAAACATTATTATATTCAGAATGTCTATTAGACCCTTGTACGGACAGATTTTGGGAAGTTACAGGCCTACAACACAAATTTTTTTACCATTGAAGTCTATGGTGCGCTTTTGGAACAGAACTCTGGACCGCAGCAGTGCGCTAGGGAGGTTAAAGGTTACATCAATTTCTATGAAAGAGAACCAACAGGAAGTGAGAAGAAATCTCTACAAAGAATAGAATATCAAAAATGTATAACCTGAACAACAGTCACAAGTATATTTGCCCCTCGGTTCAGCCGCAATATTTTGGATTTCCAATGGCACACAAAAACACAGAGGGTAACATTTCCTAATGGAGATTAATAGAGCCCCTTTTTAAATTTTTATTCTCTTTAAAGAGGATCTTACAGTTCGGTTTATGTATACTTTCACTTTGGCTGACGACGCTGGGATTTGCAGTCCCACGACAGCTGGCGAGCCGCGGTCTGCCACACATTATTGATTATTTTGGGCACCTGCACCCGTGTCCTCGGAAGCTCATTCTACCAAATGTCTGAAAATAGCTGTAAAAGAGAAGGGGGAGTTGGTGGATCTGGCGTCTCATCGCTCAGACGCAATCTCAGCTGCCAGCTTCTGGCGAGGTGGATATAGCCGGCGTGATATTAATAGAAGAAATGAGGCGAGGGAATCCGTACACTTTAACGGGAGCTGCGATTCGGGGGATTTGCAGGCTGTTGGCTGCGATTGCAGGTTTTCAACTTGCAAAGTATTAAGGAGGATAAAGATTTGGGGGGGCGGCGGAGGACTCGGAGTGGGGTTCGATCATAAACCATTACAAAGCAGTCCAGAGCGGGCAGTATGTGGGTGGTGGGTGGATTGGCCACATCTGGACCCATGCCAATAGAGATTTTATTTTAGTGTGTTCTCCCACCAGAAGACATCAGTTTGCGCTGTATCATGCAGTGTGAATGGGCTGTTCACTGCACAACTGCCCGACTTCCCACACAAGTCTAATGAACACAAAGGGCATTGAGGACAGAAAATGAAGGGAATGTAGAGAAGGAAAGCACAATAAACCCTTATGATGGAACGGAGTCTTTAACGCTTAGCCAAAAGGCCCCCATACACCTGACGTGCAGGGGCCGATAGACGAGCGACCGGGTGCATGTGATGACGTCATCACGCTGCACTCCATCGCTCAGGGTATCGACGGGCACCCTTTTCTGGCTGACCAAACTGACTTCTCTGAAGTGATTAAAAAAGCCTCAACAACTTAAAAGACTTCTATGAAAGCCACAAAAACCATTAAAAGCCAACCCGTGATGCCTAACCCCAATCATCTGTCCAACAATAATACCGGAACGGAACGTTGGTTACCACAGCTGTAACTTAATGACTATTAAAAGCCTATTGACATTGTTGCGCTTTAGGCAATTTATGATTTTCCTTTGTACAGAAGAAGCGTATTTCATGGCCATCCTACAATGGCGAGTTATAAGACAAGACAGTATTAATTCCTGTCTGGTGAAGACATCTTACTCTACAAATCTAGGCCATGTTTCTATGTCAGCCGTGTACATCTTGCTGATGCAGACTGGCGTATTCGTTATTACAGCAGGAAACTCTCCTGACAGCAATAAGCGACCTTTTTATAAGAGAAACTAGGAGAGCTTTGCTCATGACTAATCTACATTACTTCAACTACTTTATTTTGTGATGTGAATATTGGTTAGCTTGGTCTAGCTCAATGGTTCCTAAAATTTTCTTGCAGGGCCCCCCTTTTCTAGATAGGAACATTATCGATGCGTTGGCACAACCCCCTTTCGTTACTGATGGATGCGTCAAAATCAACATAGTGGTCTACGTCAATTTTAACGCAATGGGGCACAAAGTAGCAGACCAACGCATGTGGAGACAGCATCAAGGATCACAATGGTCTACGTCAACATGGACGTACGTCAAATGGAGGAATTTTTACGCAGTGGAAGCATAACCGCGGTTGATGTCCGTTGCTTTGCATGGAGACCACGGGGTGCTGTGTCTCATATATCGAGCCGTATGTTCCCTGATTAAGGCCTTAAAAATGGTCCAAGGTTAACTCTTGCAGAAGTCAGGTGAAACTGTAACATTGAACTGGAAAAAATTAAGCCGTGTCCCCACCATTGCAGAAGTTGTACACCAGTAGGCCATCATCTTCCAGGATTAAAAGAAAATACTGGTGCTGCTTGACTCAAGTAGACATGTTTATCAATGGAAATGGCTCTAACACACAGTATATCTTAGTTTTTGAGGGTAGTTCCGCTTTTACTTTCCAGGTGCGTATTGAGGCCCAAGAGCCCCATAGACTGATGAGAAGCAGCTGTCAGTACGGTGTAGATAGGACGCAGGCCTCCTGGACGCATACTTCATACATCAGGCCAACACTTGTCTGTCCTGTCAGGAACAGCTTTTTCGGGGAGGGCTAAATTTAGCGCGTCTGCCAACATTCTGAGAAATACTACTGTACGAGGGTAAACATGGCCGAGGTTCAATGGGGAGGGGCGCACTGCTGTTTACATTACACCACAAGTACAAGTTTCACACAAACTAGTAACTTGCACTTGTAAATGTCAACCTCGATGGCCGGCACGTTTATGAAAAAACAACCACTAGAGTTTACTAGAGATGGATCATTTAAAAAACTAAACAAATAAAATATACAGTGAAGCTGTGTAGGGAGATAGTAGGTCTGTCACTTATAAGGTGTTATCTTTATTTTCTAATTTGCAAAAAAAAAAAGGTGGATGGATGCAGTTGCCATGGGTAACACAGACATCTTCCGTTCTTCTTAATAACCCCCCTACATCATATTTCACAGGCATACAAGCACCACTGTTAGAATGGGTTGGCGAACAGAAGAGCCCTGTGTATATTATAGGCTGCTACGAATGGAAGCCGTTGCTTGATCTCAATGGCGCCTTTTGTGCTGTAGAGCGGAGGGTGTTAATGGAGTCCAGTTCTTGCCTGACACGTCGCCCGTGGTTGAAATGGCCCATTCACAGCTGTACAGCGAGCGCGCTGCTCCTTGGCCTGAACCGGTCACGGCATACAGCGCCTCATTCACTGATGGACGGGAGGCAGAATAAGGAGGACATGATGTAACTCGCTGCTTGTCCTTTTTTTTGTTAAAAAACTGTTCCAAACTGCAAATAAAAATTGGTTATTTAACTGAAGCCAGAAACCTTGTCCCAGAAACCATTTAAGATGTTATAAGGCCAATAAGCCCGCTCAGTTTAACGTAATCTGACTTTTCTTTCAGACAAATTCAGAGAAGTCCTATGGGTGGAGCCATGAACCTGGAAACGCATTAGCTGAAACATTGTAAGAACAGTTTTCGGCTGTTTGGAAGATGATAGTAGACTGATCACCTGGTTGTCTTGACCTTAGCAAAGTCACTGGGGCACAAAACAGCTAGATAAAGATTTCTAAGTAATCATTTCCTTGGAATTGTTGATGGTAAACTTCAGTTAAATGTGTTTTACTGTTCAAATGTGCAGGGTGACTAGTCCACCCTATCCTATGCAGGTGGTCAACCTATGAAATTTATTCTTGAAGTATTTACTTGTCCATCGTTTCACCACCTGAATGATTGGGCAGGGACCCATGAAGGGCAGGGACTGGCAAGTCAACCTATCCCCATGTATGTGCTGCCCGGTATGAGCAACCCATGAAATATACACTGCAAGTATTTGCCTATCGATTCACCACCTAAATGATAACTAGAATGTTCTTCTTCATGGACCCATGTAGAATATGGACTGGTAGTCCACCCAACCCAATGCATGTGCTCCTTGGTAAGAGCAACCCATGGAATATACTGGAAGTATTTCCCTATGCATACAGTTACCAACTAAGGATTACCTGAACTCGCTTGTGGGCCCATGTAGAGTAAGGAATGATAGTCCACCCAACCCCATCCATGTGTTGCTTAAAGCTCAGCAACCCAATAAACATATACACAATATGTTTATACATACAAGTATATACAAGTATTTCCCTGTCCATCCATGGAACACCTAAATGATTACAAGAACATTCCCCTTGTGGACCTATGTAGAGTAAGGACTGGTAGTCTATCAAACTGCTTGAGCTGAGCAACCCAAAAAACATATATACAAAGTATCTCCCTGTCCATCCATGGACCAACTATTGATTACCAGAACGTTCTCCTTTGTGGACCCTTGTAGAGCAGGGACTGATAGTCCACCCAACCCAATGCCTCAGCTCTTTGGTATGAGTAACCCAAGAAACATATACTAAAAGTATTTCACTTTCCATCCATGCAGCAACTAAACGATTACCAGAATGTTCTCTTTTGTGGACTCATGTAGAGTAGGGACCAGTATGAGCAACCCAAGTAATATATACTAGAAGTTTTTCCCTATCCATCCATGCACCACCTAAACGATTACCAGAATGTTCTCCTTTGTGGACCCATGTAGAGTAAGGACTGGTAAGAGAAACTCATGAAGAATATCCTAGAATTATTTCCCTATACATCCATGAACCACTTATTGATTACCAGAATGTTTTCCTTTGTGGGGTAGGGACCGATAGTCTACCCAGCCCCATGACTGTGCTCTTTGGTATGAGCAACCTAAGAAACATATACTAGAAGTTTTTCCCTATCCATCCATGAATCATCTAAATGATTACCAGAATGTTCTACTTTGTGGTCCCATGTAGAGCCGGGATTGGTAAGGCCCCCCAAGGCCACCCAATGCCACGCATGTGCTGCCTAGAATGAACAACCCATGAAACATAGATTGGAAATATTTCCACGTCCATCTATGACCCAACTAAATAATTACCAGAACTTTCTCCTTTGTCGGCCAACGTAGAACAGGGACGCTAACAACTCTAATGGACTACTAACCTCTAATTCCACTTTTGGACTCTCCCTATATAAAAGTCTTTGGAAAATGTTTTTGTTTACATCCGGACAAAACAAAGCAGAAAATCCCACCGATACGGATTCACCGATAACAAAGGGGAAAGAATGAGCCCGTTGGGGGTGACATAATTAAGAGGTGTGTTGTGGATAAACAGGACACAATGGAGAAGAGGACCCATTGTACACCAGTACACAATCACCAGCTTTCAGATACACAGTAAAGGTTCCTGCTGCATATTGAGCTTGTACTTAATTAAAGTCCTCTTTCACCATTCTTATCTCTAGAGGACGCGTACACACAGCAAGAAGAGATGGAGAGGAAGAAAAAGAAGTCTATTTGTCTTCAGTGATTCAAATAATCTATCTGTGATCGGTCGGAGGAAGAGAAATATTTCCAAATGTCATCTTTCATGTTTGGAATTACATTTATTTAGTCACAGGTTTGTTATGAAGAGCACCAATTATATGAACAGGGCCTGTTTCTCCTGCTATGCGGAATATGGGTGCGCATAGGGCTGCAGGGACCCCCAGCTGGTCCCTGGGAGGCCCCTGGAGTCCACCCCTGCCCGCATATCCGGTACCCTCGATACCGAGGGGGGTTGCAGTAAGATGCGGGGGTTGTGGAGGTGTTGAGAGGAAGGAAGGAGTAGCAGCGAGTTTCTTTTCTTCTTCTACAATTAGACAGCCCTTCTGGTCGATATATTCGCCACTAGCCACCCCACAGGAAAGGGAACTGTATCTGAATATTGACGAACCAACCCCTCCTGGTCCATTGGTGTTATGTAATAATTCAGCAGTGAGTTCCTTTTCTTCTTCTACAATTAGACAACCCTTCTGGTCAATATATTCGCCTCTAGCCACCCCACCAGAGAGGGGGCCCTAGGGCCCCCCACAGGCTAGAAAGGGAACTGTATCTAGATATTAAAGAACCAACCCCTCCTCGTCCATTGGTGATATGTAGTAATTCAGGATTCAGGGACATATCAGGTGAAATAGTACTTCTTGTAACTTTTGATCTTCCGGGAAAGTCCAGCATTACATCTACTGATAAACAGCACATTGCTTTCTTCAGAACATAAAGCTGTCATTGTCGGTTTATTCTTTGGTCTGCTCCCCAGAGATGAATCCCAGAACACTCAGAACTTACACAGCTCAGGGGCTTTTTCCAATACGAGAAAGACGTCCACGTTTTCTGGGAAGAACAAACGCTCCTATGATCTCACCTATTAATAACAAAAGTGACATGTCCCATTTTTACAGGACTGGCTGGTATAACACTGGCCATGGTTGCTACAAAGACGGATTAAAGCTGGGACCCGACAGGCTGCAACCTTCCCATTTTCCAACAAATAAAGTGGGTCATAAATATACAATTCAACTGAGAACTACGTGAACAATATCTGCAAATATAAATCTCATTTCACTTCCATTTGGCACTATAAACCCTGATGAAGGGAAACCGTTTATGCAATTCATTGCTTGCCAAACTGGACATTTTGAAGTAGCTGGTATGCTATTCCCTATGGCCCCCATACACCTTACAATCTTTCCATACAGTTCCTGTACAATCAAATTTTGTTCTACCAAAACCATGTAATATGAGGAGCTTTCTAACCCTTCCAATCACTATGTATTCTATCAGGGAGGACCCAGCACTACATAGTAGTGATATATACCTTCCAATCACTATGTATTTTATCAGGAAGGACCTGACACTACATAGCAGTGATATATACCTCCCAATCACTATGTATTCTATCAGGGAGGACCGGGCACTACAGAGCAGGGATATATACCTTCCAATCACTATGTATTTTATCAGGAAGGACCTGACACTACATAGCAGTGATATATACCTCCCAATCACTATGTATTCTATCAGGGAGGACCCAACACTACATAGCAGTGATATATACCTTCCAATCACTATGCATTCTATCAGGGAGGACCCGGCACTACGTAGCAGTGATATATACCTCCCAATCACTATGCATTCTATCAGGGAGGACCCGGCACTACATAGCAGTGATATATATCTTCCAATCACTATGTATTCTATCAGGGAGGCCACTATACTACACAGTTGTTGGTAGATCTAATGGAAATTGTATGGATCGAACTTAAGGTGTATGGGGGGCTTTAGACTGTTTAACTATTTTTTGGTAGATGGTTGATTATTATATTTATAGCAAAATTAGTAGGCATGATTCCTAAAGGTAAGGGCCAGAGTATGATGTTCTGACTTTGGAGCTATGAGTTGATGTTTGCAGACAGTCCCGAGGTATCCTCTCTGGTCTTCCTCTATCTAGACGGTCAGCTCTTCAGTCCATCATGAATGGCGCTGCCAGACTCATCTACTCCTCTAACCGCTCCTCATCTGCCGCTCCTCTCTGTAATCACAACACTGGCTTCCAATTGTCCAGAGAATCAAGTTCTTTGTCCTTTTATATCACTCCACACCTCCTCTCCCACTTACATCTCCAGCCTGGTACATAAATATACCCCTAACTGTCCCCCACACCTCCTGTCC
>CM070036.1:5318903-5345856 GCA_036250615.1 Ptychadena robeensis | reverse complement strand
CGTATTCTATCAGGGAGGACCCGGCACTACATAGCAGTGATATATACCTTCCAATCATTAGAACACCCAAAAAATCTTCCTCTAGACCAGTGGTTCCTAAACTTTCCTTGCAGGGCCCCCCTTTTCTATTTAGGAAAATTATCGAGTCCCCCCCCCCCCCCCCCCCCCCCCTCTCCCCAGAGTGGCCTGCCCCCCGGTTTGGGAAGCACTGTTCAGGACATGAGTGGAGGGGAGCTAGAGCATCTTTAGACCCAGATGACAAAGGGCAGAATTAAAAGATTGTAGGGCTGGTTTTGGCCCCCGGGCCTTAGTTTGCCCATGGCTGTTATAGCTAGTAATAATAACATCCCCAAGAACAAAAAGAAGAAGAGGGCATTTTGAAGCCTTTCCAAGCCACTTCTTCAGTTTGAATGTTTAAGGAGCAACTTCAGTGTCGACATTGCTTCTTCATAGGTACAGACAGAATGTTGCCACCATAACAAAGGAATAGGGTTACTGCCAAAAATTATAGGGGACAAAACCCTAAAAAAGGGAAATGACTGTTGCCACCAAATCTAATGATTCTTATCCTTTTTTTAGGTTTAGATAATGTTTACTTGTGAAATATTCAAGAAAACAAACCCAATAAAACATCGGGTCTTGCCATAAGAGCGGGCCACAATTTACCAAACTCAAGGAACGTAGCGTTGACCTTTGAAAAACATCAGGATTCATTAAAGTTCAATTAAAACAACATTAGAAAGCGCGGCTCTTGAGCCCCGCGGTCTGAAACAAGGAGAGCTCCAAATCCCAGCTTTAAGGTCACGCAGTAGTTAATCTTCACTTCCTCACTTCAGATAGGTTGAAAGAACTCTTTCTAAAAAGGTTATTCAACAAGAACACTTGAGATCTGGAGCACCAGGCGGCCCACTGAGTCACTAATTCCCCAAGAAGAAAAAACCGGGACAGAACTCTCACTGGCCTTTCTATACCCCATGCAAATGGAGAAGACGGGGGGTTAGGACAAACAGACTTTTTAAAGATCATTTTCAGCAGCACCCTTTAAGGAAAGCAGCATGGGGCAGAGGAACCTGCGGAGCGTAAATGGATTGCTTTTCAGACTCATATGTGACAACGGCTAATGGCGCACAACTGAATGAAAATTGGTGGATCAACAAAACGCTATGTAAGAGGCTTCTCTACGCCAATGGTCCGAGAGACAATGGAAGGATCGGGTATTTTACATCTTTGTCTCTCACATAATAACATGGGTTTGAATAAAGAAAAGCTAAATAGAGATTACCTATATTCAGGGGTGCACATAACTTTTTAGTGAGCTCCTCGGATGAGTACCAGGAGATGGTGGTAGGGTGTATGTAGGGTGGTCTTCCTCACTGTCTTCTGCGTTAGCCTCCTGCATGGTAGATTCTGCTGCAGATGGATTGATTGATCCACCGATTAGCTGTCTCCATCCACAGGTCACAAGCTAGCTTTGGGTCACATGTAACTCTCACAGTACAACACGTTTGAACCCCCAGATCTCATACCTCAGTAGTACAACCCTGACATTTCTGGCTTAGTAACTAACCCCTGAGACTACCTGCAGTCCAAATGTCATCCTTTCATAGTCATATTGCAGCTGTCACATAGTGCTTTTCTCTTGTCAGATTTTCCCCTTACATGTGCCTACTCTGAATTTCATCCCCCAGATCTCCAACACCCTTAAGCTGGCCATACACATGCCGATAAGCGGCCGATTTTTAACCTGGCCGACGGGCGTGCGCGCTCACGCCGTCGGTCAGGTTAAAAATCGTCCGCTTATCGGCATGTGCCCACATGGGGCGACAGGGCCAGCCAGAGATCCGACATGTCGGAAAATCTCTGGCCGGCACGAGCCGATGGGAGCCGATGCCATAAGCTACAATGAAGCGGCGGCTTCATTGTAGCTTATGGCCGGCACACAAAGGGTGCCCAGCCGACTGAAGCGCCCCAGAATGCAATGGGATTGTAAACGTGATGACGTCATCACGTTTACAATCCCGGAAGAAATTGGCGGCAGATGTCGGCGATGGTCGCCGTGTGTATGCCCAGCTTTAGACGTCCAATTTGTTTTTGGATTATTCATTTACATTCCCAATGTCAACCCCCTAACTGCAACCTTTCATAGTTATTCATGTTTCCCTGCAGTTATCCAAGTGACATAAATTGTATACATGTAACATTTAGCTGCGGCCGCCCAGACACGGAGCGCCTCCAAGTTGTTAGTACACATATGAGCTGTGTAACAATAATGCCGGTACGCAGAGCTAGGTTTAAGCCCCTTAGAAGTACCACTTATGTGCACCCCTGTATATTGGTAACAAATATACAAGAACATGTTTAGCCTTTATCAAAGGGGCGCTGTTCAGTCCTGCTTAAGTTCTCCAATGCTGGACTAAAAGGTACGTCAAGCCTCTCCCGATCTTCATAACTTAAGGTTGCCATTCATGGGTTGATTTTTGCACAATCGTTCGTCGGTTCGAACATCTTGTGCGTCTGTTAGTGGAACATCGATGGATTGTACCACCACACAGTGTGATCGATTCCTTTCCTCAGTTCTGTACTCTCCATAGTACCATCGGATATAAATCGATCAAAATACCTAGAAAACCCATCAGATACTTGAAAACAAACTCAGAGCTGCCGAGGTAGTTGAAGGGCTTTTAAATTTAGACTAAATATAAATGGATTATACGTTCAATAAGCACAAAAGTTATGTACGTTCTTGTGTCCCCAAATCCCAAAAAGTAAAAAACTGGATGTTGCTTAACTAGTTACAGAACATCAGTGCCAGGTTTTACCTTTACAGGTCAAGGGAAGCCTCTTGTAGATGTATTGAGCAAATCTGACTTGAAGTAGCATTTGGGTAGAGTTGGTTATACCCACTATGCTGTGTTCTGGCAATGGGCAAACTATGAGCCATAGGCCGGATTCGGCATGTTTCGTTTTTTATCCTGGCCCATTGTTACTTTGGTGATAAGGCGTGTTGGCTCCTCTCTGCTGGTTTACTGCAGGTATCTAGAGGTATCCAAATGCCGGGCCAAATCTAGGCATTATCTCTCATCATGCATTCCCTGCATTGTCAAGGGGACGCCCAGGATACGGGGACATGGGACACCTATACCAGGCAGCCATTACCAGCTCTTGTCCTGTCCTTTTTAAATTTAAGAACCCATTGTGAGCCATGATTTAGAATTTAAATTTAAAAGTCATCTAGCAATGTTCTTATGTACATGATCTGCCCATGCCCAGATGTTTGGAATTGCCAGGAGACTCCAACAGTAGCATGGCACTTTTTGAAAAGAGGATGTGGAAATGCTGTGTGCTTTTGTATAGGTTTCAGATTTATTTTAGCAAGTAACATATTCATAAAGCAGCAAGGACAAAGCTAAACTTACAGAACACAATCCGAAGAGACCAAACACTGTGAACAGCCAGATGTGGCCTTTCATTTTAAAACAAAAAAGGGAGATGAATATTATTGGTCGCTATCGGCTCCATAAATCACTCCTCGGTGTGGTAACCTTGTGATATCATCTTCATGTCAGGATGAGAAAAATCATAGCGTGCAAAGTCTCTTTCAAGGAATCATCAGACTAATCCGAAATCCTCACAAACCTGTTTTAACAAGTCCCCCGACATGAAGCTGCCTGTATAAACCCCGACTTGTTCTTGAAACCAAGAATGGGGAGAATCTTTTTTTCTTCTTATGAATAAAGGAGACATTTTGCGGTTTACTTGAGCAGATCTGTCCTCCATTAGGTCTTTGTGTCAGGTCAGACTGCCCGCTGTGTGGTTTGATTAGTTGACCTCTACCAATCTACCCACAAGGAGCAAACCACAGGACAACTAACCATACTGTGCAGGCCAACATTACCAAACATGGCAACCAACATTGATGACCAGGCAGCTTACTGACTCACCCCAGAAATAAAGTATTTAAACCCCCCACATACACAGACAGTAAGGCATTCTCCTAGTTTGGGGGGGGGGGGGGGGGGGGGGGGGGGGGGGCTTTCATGTTGAAATCTCATTTCGTGCCTAATGAAAACACACTATGTGAGTAATAAACACAGAAACTCTTTACACCAGGGGAGGGCAAACTTTTTGATTTATGGGTTACAGGTTTTCAAATTTCTCAGAAGGGCCGGACAAAGAACCTGAAAGGAACACTCTGTTCCAAGTCCTCCCAGCCTGTGTGGATCCCTGTTGCCCCAAAGCTCAGTCCGCCAGAGAACGGACATGTCTGTAAATCTCTGGCCGATGCCAGTAGTTTGACTGGAGACCGGCATCCCCGTCGTAAGTAACAGCCAGCACACAAAGGGTGCCCGCCAATACTGTGAGCTGTGGAGAGCAGCGTGATGACGTCATCATGTTGCTCTCCACAGCTCATCTGTCGGTCCCCGCTCGTTACGTGTGTTTGCCCATTGCCCATGGGCCTTTGGTTGCCCATGTGTGCTCTACCCCCTTTCCCATTGTGACTGCAGAAAAGTAGATTAAAATTAAGTTAAAGTTAAACCAGATCTTTAAAAAAAACAAACACTACATTTAACACTGGAATACATTTTTATTACGGTTTAAAGCCAAAATGAACCTAAATCAGCTCAAATGTCCCAGGTACATGAAAAATCAAGGTAAAAACAAAATTATTCCTACTGCAAAGGGGACCCTTGTTTGCTGTGTGGAAGCAGTGGTCTTACTGCAGAGATCTGCCTCTGAGTAAGACCTATAGACAGGGGTGTACATAGCTTTTTTAGTGAGTTACTCAGATGAGTACCATGAGATGGTGTTTGGAGGTGCAGTCTTGCTCACTGTCTCACTCACTTGACACCCCTAACTGCAACCTTTTATGGTTAATAATGTTTCTCTGCGGTTATCTAACATAACATTTTATACATTTAACAATAAAAACTGAAAGAATTTTATCAATCTAAAAATTTTAACTTTTACAGTAGTGTATACTCAAGCTGTTTTGTTTGAAATTGAGTTCTACAGCTACTTATTGTGTTTGAGCTTTCATCTCAATTCAATCTGCAATATCAACAACAGTCACAAGATGTCACCAGAAAGCACTTGCCGTCAAAAAAAGCGCACATCACCGGCTACTTTCATCGGGGGGAGGAACTTTGGGGTGGGTGAAAGTGGAGGGGGACAATGCAGATCTCTCCCCTCTCTGGCTAGTACACAGATGTGCTTAGTATTAATAAGAAAGGTAGTTTTTGGTCCATTGTGCTGCCATGTGCTGCCCTGCCGATTGTTCTAAAATTAAAGCTGATGCTACCTGCTGATTGGAAGGCTCACTGCTTCCCTCATCAGAGCAAGGGTCTCCTTCTGCAGCATGCCGTTAGGGGTCAGGCTGGTCTGTCCTATAAGAATTCTACACCTTTGATGCACCTAAATGCATTTAGCTAATTTGAATACTAGCAGCTAACCCGACCGCTCCACTTCCCCCCAAAAGGTTGGATACACAAATTTTTATTTGATGTGTGCAGGCAGACTAGTTCCGATATGTTCCGGGAGGCTAACGTGATGACGTCATCACGTTTGCATCCCGGTGCATTATGGGGCCCCTTCAATCGGCCGGGCACCCTTTGTTTGCCGGCCATAAGCTGCAATGAAGACGCCATCTTCATTGCAGCTTATGGCATCGGCTTTCATCAGCTCGCGCCGGCCAGAGATTATTGGACATGTCCGTTCTCTGGCCGGCCGAGCAGTGGGGCAACAGGGATCTGTCGCCGCATGTGGGCACATGCCGATTAGCGGCCGATTTTTAACCTGACCAACGGCACGAGCGCGCACGCCCGTCGGTCAGATTAAAAATCGGCCGCTTATCAGCATGTGTATGCCTAGCATAAGCCTTAGGGCCCCCATACACTTTTAGATTTCTCTGTCAGATTTCCTTTAGATCTCCTTTTGTTTTTCCAAAACCATGTGATATGAGGGACTTTCTAAACCATCAAGTCTACCTGTGTTCAATCGCAGAGGACCCGGCACTACATAGTTGTTAGTAGATCTAAAGGATATCTGGCAGAGATATCTAAAGGTGTATGGCCAGCTTTACATCAGTGAGACGCTATTAGATATTCAGAAGATGCACGAAAATAACCGATTTAACAATATTTCTGAATGAAGGAAATGCAAACCTCGGAGGTCACAGAAACTGTCCGCTCCTCCAATGACACAAAAACATCCATTGTTATTCAATAGGAATAGCAGGAAAAGGATGTGACCATTGTAGAACAATCAGAGTGGAAACAGCAGAGAGCTCCCTATGAGCATTCAGCAATTACAGACAAATAATGGGACTCAATTCATGATTCTGCCATTGACTTCTGACTCTGAAAAGGTTTTCGGGGGCCTCTCGGGATGTGCAAAAGCCTGTTGTGTATGCAGGGCGTCCCATTGATGTACATGTTACAGTGGATCTCTCTGTGTCTTTGGTTACAATAGGAATGAAATCACCAGCAGATGTACTTAAAGCTGAACTCTTAAAATGTAAAGCATGGCAAAACACATATTTAACCTTCCTAGCGTTAGAAGCCAGTACGGGCTCGGGCATGATCGCTGCCGTGAAGCTGTCACCTAGGGCGGCTGCTGTGTCCATGCCCCTCGGTCTCCATCAAGCTGTGCTGTCCGAAACCCTTGAAAAGCAGTGGCTGCGAACTTCTCACCTACGGTGCCTGCTGTGTCCATGCCCCCCGGTCTCCATCGAGATGTTCTCCCAGGGACCCTTGAAAAGCAGTGGCTGCGGACCTGTCACCCATGGCGGCTACTGTGTCCATGTCCCCTGTCTCCATCGAGATGTGCTACCTGGGACCCTTGAAAAGCAGTTGCCGCAAACCTCTCACCTACTGCAGCTCCTGTGTCTATGACCCTCCCCCCCGTCTCCATCAAGATGTGTTACCTGGGACCCTTGAAAAGCAGTGGCCGCAAACCTTTCACCTATGGCAGCTACTGTGTCCATGACCCCCTGGTCTCCATCGAGATGTGCTCCCGGAGACCCTTGAAAAGCAGTAGGTGTAAACCTTACCTACAGCAGGTACTGTGTCCATGCTCCCCCGGTCTCCATGCCCTTTGTCGAGATCTGTTCCCCCTGTAGCACACAATGTCATGCGGGACAGGTCACATGAACTTCGGTATGGATGGTGCGACATAGGGGGTCCATATCTCCTGCAGTCACAGTGTTTGGCTGCACCAATCGATATGAGCACCCCCATCTATATCGCACCATTCATACCGGAGTTCATGCGACCCGTCCCCTATGTGCTACAAGGGGAGCAGATTTTGACGGAGGGCATGGAGACCGGGGGGCATGGACACAGCAGCCGCCCTAGGTGACAGCTTCACGGGCACCGCTTTGAATGACTCCCCGGTTGATATCAGGCCCTGGAAGTGCTCCCCCTGTTGGTTATTCTGTGGTACAGGGGGCGCAGATTTTGACGGGACACCGGCTCATGTAGTTCTTCTGGACCTGGGTCTTTGGTGCCATCGGTCGAAGGGGGCGGCGCCATAGACCTGCATGTTAATGGAGGTTACTAATCATGACAAGTCATCACTTATTATTATCCAATCACTATCATTCATTGTTTGTTAACGGAACATTGTTTGTTACATCTATGTGTTTAGGCCTGAAGCCTAGAACATGGCCCCATCTATATTTGCTTTAGGACCTTGGGACAGAGCAAAGGACAAACGAGAATGTCTCAACAAGAATTACATTGTGTAAAGGTGATTAATATATATATACGGTATATATCATAATACAGTTATATTACTTCCATTATAAGTCATATTTCATGATATTGCCATTACGGGGCTCATCTGCCTTATCATCCTCACACATATCGCTGGCGTCTGACACTGGCGTTGTGGATGGGGCGGAGAATCTGCCCGCACAGTAGCTTTTCGTGCCATTAAAAAATGCTAGGGAGGTTAAGTATATACAGTGGACCCTTGACTTACAAACTTAATTGGTTCACCAGGGTTGGTTGTAAGTCAAGGCTTTTTTTCCCATAAGAAATAATGGAATGGCCAAAATGTGTTTTGAACCTTCCAAAGCCGCCCTCTTACCTCACCTTTTTATACAAATAAATCATATAATTTGTGTAGTTCACAAGAAACCCCAATAATTTTCCTGGTGTTCTCATCACAAAGTTTAAACTAGCCGAGTTTACCAGAAACAAACGTTTGTAATCGCCATTCCAGTTGACATGTTTGTCTTCCAGGAAGAGAGGATTAAATGGAAGGTGGATATTGTTGGGAAGGAGAGTTCCCTTCCGTAAGAACATAAGGAATGCAGCCTTGCAGCCTTGTGTAGATTGATGAGATGGTCCATGGTGACGTGCTGGACTTATTAGTGACATCAGGTCACATGAAAACCACTGCGCAAGCAGAAACATGTTAAGGCATCTGCCATAATTCAGGTTGTAAGTCAAATCTTTGGTTGTAAGTTAAAACAAACATTTTGGTTGTAACTCACGTTGGTCTTGAGTCAAGCCAGTTGTAACTCAAGGGTCCACTGTATTACCCAACAAACAATAGATATCTGTGTCTATCTAGTCAAAGTAGCATAGTTTTATTTATTTTTCTACTTCGGTGGCTGGCGCCTTTACCAGTGATACTTTCTTCATATCATGAGGTGTCATTCAATCCAAAAAACTGAAGACAAACTGTAAGAGCTAAATATCATGGACCCCAATGAGGGGCATCCACCCACCACACCCACCCCCCTCATATGTAAAGGCGTGCCCCCCTGGGAGGGAGCGGAGGTATTCCAGGGGGGCACAATTAGGAGGCACAGCTGAGGGTAGAACTTCAACCCTCTATGTGAGAATGGCAAAGTCAACCAGAGAGTGGAAAGAGAGATCTCTCCTTGCTGTGAGTTCACTTCTCCCTTTGCGTATTGCGCACAGTCCACCCACCCTACCACTGTCAGCCAATCAAGACAACAACCATGGGGGAACTAGAAGCAAGCATTGTGCTGGCCCTCATTCTGAAACTGTGTAGTTTAAATGGCGGGGGGGGGGGGGGGGGGGGGGGGGGGGGGTTCAATAATGTTCCTTTATAGAAAAGGGGGAAAAGTTTGGGAACCACTGGGCTTTATTTGGGCATAATACATTGAAATATTGTTGATGGGTGAACAATGGTAGTCAGGAGAGCCTGGACTGTGGATTTAAATATATTGATAGACAAAGCCTGAATTAAGATTAAAAAAAAACTAAATAGGCGCATTACTTTTCTATTTCACTTTAATGGCTCCCCAGGATGGATTTAAAGATGGCGTTCAAGATAAGGGTGCAGGATCCGCTATAGTCCCCTGCGTCCTACTGACCTCCCTATACTCTGCCTTCAGAGCCAGTGAATCGGAGGTAAGCCGACCTGACTCGTCCGGGTTCATTTTCATGCAACACAACACCCGACTATTAATCTTTCATGTCTTTGCTTCCAGTTACAGGATAAGCAACACACACAGTTTAAATAGAAAAGTGCCGGAATAGTTCTGGATTACGAATATCCTGTGTAACTTCTAAAATAACTGGACACACTTGAGGCTGAGTTGTCATTTGTCTGGGGGTTGGCAAGGGCTTGGGCACCTTACTTTTGGGAAGCTTCTGTTGAAGATGAGATGTGGGAGGAAGCGGAGGGGCAGTAAATCCATGAAAAGGTATTTTCTTATGGTCACATATGGAGAAACATATCAGTCCCAAAACACATTGCGATACTTTGTTGAATATTATGTTTTCTTCTTAGGATAAACCCCCAAGCAGAGTTTGTCAAATCAGCTTGGTGGACTACAGGTCTTCGCCCATCTCTTGCCACTTTCTGTCTCACTCCACTAACCAGAGTTGTCAACTATACTTGGTGGGCTACAGATCTTTTCCATCTCCTGACCCCCTCTATTTCACTCCACTAACCAGATATGTCAACCCTGCTTGGTGGGATACAGGTCTTCCCCCATCTAATATCCCTTTCGGTCTCATTTCCCTATTCAGAGTGGTCAGCCCTGCTTTGTGGACTACAGTTCTTTCTCCATCCCCTGCTTTTTCGGTCTCACTCCAACCAGAGTTGTAAAGCCTGCTTGGTGGGCTACAGGTCTTCTCCATCCCCTGCCCGTCTCCATCTTACTCCACCAACCAAAATTGTCAATCCTGCTTAGCGGACTACAGTTCATTCCCCTTTCCCTGACCTTTTTTGTCTGACTTCACCAACCAAAGATGCCAAGCCTGCTTGGTGGGCTACAGGTTTTCTCATATACCCCACCTATTGTATACTTTGTTCCCCAACCTATTAGATTGTAAGCCCGGGCAGGGTCCTCTACTCCTCCTGTGTCATTACCTGTACCTGTGCGTTATATTGTATTGCACCTCACCTTGTACAGCTCTGTGTAATATGCTGGCGCTATATAAATAAATGCTAATAATAATAATAATAATATATTATAATAATATCTTCTGCCCCACTCCACCAATCAGAGCTGTCAACACTGCTTGGTGGACAACAGTTCTTGCCCCAAATCTTGCCCCTCTCTGTCTCACTCAACCAACCAGAGTTGTCAAACCTGCTTGGTGCTAACATTCCGACTACTATCATTACAGTGTGTGCAGGGTGATGTAGTTCTGGAGGATAGTCTGTGTCAGTTGGAACCGACTAACCAGCAATAGCCCCAGGGTGAATTTCTGAAAGCTCGGAGGTGGACTAATGGGGATTATTTAAAGCCATCTTGCTACTAAAATTAAATAGAACAATGCTGGACATGATCCGTACAGTGTGTGGGAGGTTTGGGTGTATTGTTTGAACATATATCTCTGAAAACATTTCTTGTAGTCCCATAACGTGCACAAGAACAAGAATTAGAAAACAGAAAGTTTTAATAAGTGAGGTGCCAGATCCCCATCTGTCTTTAACACATCGGCCATCTGTCTCCTGGGATTTGTCCAGCCCTACCCGTCAATGTATTAGGATCTGTAGAGATCACATGCGGGTCCAATCCTTTCTAGCGACAAGGAGGTTTGAGGGCTGCTTGACATTCATCTTTAGATAAAGACGTCTCTCTATATTACACACTGATTATGTTTTTTATCCAGTTTAGGCTGATATCGGTATTACCATTTATCCACTTCGAGCTCTTTAATCTGAAATTATCCCTAATTTAGCCTTTTCAGAAAGACATCATGGAGATGGGTTGTAAGAGTTGCTCCGATAAAGGCTCCTCCAAGGGAAAGGTGTCGTTATGTTATTGAAAATGATAAAAATAAGATAGTGTTTCTAAGCCAAAGATAAAAAAATAAGAATACGTTTCTAAGCCAAAGATATCTTTACAGCATTCGAAAGGCTACAATAGTATTAGGTGAAATTAATCAGATAGTTAATTGGAACGGATAGTTTGGACACATTAACCTCCTGGGCGTTACGCCTGAAGCCAGTACAGGCGCAGTTTGATCTTGGAGCTCTTACGGAGCCTTTCCGGACCCGTCTCGTCATTGGTGAAGCCGAAGGGGGCAGGGGGGGCGGCAGGACCGGGACAAGGCTGAGCTGAGGCAGAGGCTGAGCTGCCCAAGTGCGCCCCCCCCCTCTCCAGCCGGTCAGAGCGGGGGGGGGGACCTCGCCGATCCCACATGCTCCCCATCCCCGTGCGCTCTACACCCCCCCCCCGCTCTGAACGGCTGGAGAGCACTACCCCTCCAGCCGGTCAGAGCGGGGGGGGGGGGGGGGGGGGCGCACGGGGGAAGCATGTGGGATCGGCGAGGGCGAGCAGAGGGGAGATATGCGTGTAACACGTCTCGTTTCTACGCTGCTCAGGGGGAGTTTAACCCCCTAAGCAGCGCCCAGATTCAGGCACGTGCCTCTTCTGCCTCTGCCTTGTCCCGGCCCTGGGGGGCGGCTTCATAGACCTCCATGTTAATGGAGGGGGCGTCGCTTTCCCCCACACACACCACTGGCGTCTAATTGTCACTGGCGGTGTAGTGAGCCGGGAGGATAGCGGGCAGTCGCAGTGGAGTACAGTGTACTCCGCCGCAATTGCCCGGGCAGTGGCTTTTCGCGCCATGAAAAATGACTTTTCCTTCAGATCTCCTTTTGTTTTACCAAAACCATGTAATATGAGGGACTTTCTAAACCATCATGTCTACCTAATCGCAGAGGATCCGGCACTACATAGTTGTTGATAGATCTAAAGGATATCTGACAGAGATCTAAAGGTGTATGGCAATCTTTAGTCCTCAAGAGGGCACCTAAAGGCAGAAAAAGTACTGCATTAAAAATCTACGGAGTAAAGGGTGAATATTGAAAGATAAGATGGTTTTTGTTACCTTTATGTTAATGTCTGTTACTTTTTTTGGTAATACCCGTCGCTTAAAGTGCGCGGGACACCCATTCCCGCATTACTTGTACAGGTGTCTCATGAAAAAGAAGTAAAGGGAGTTCATGCAAACAAGTGCTAGGAAGTAGCTTAAGAAAAAAGTAATAAGGAAGATGAGTTCAGGTTATGGGCTTCTCACTGTCCTCGAACAGGAAGCATGGTAATATATTCTGAATACACAAAAGCAATGTATACACAGACAACAGCTTTCAGAAAAGTCTGTTCCATGAAATAAGCCCCCATGGCACCACAATGAACCAGCTGTGGCGTGTCTACAAGGTGGTCATGAGATAGACAAAACTTCCTCAGCTAGACCCATCAACCTCAACACAAAGACTGTTGTCTATTGGCCACACATGGAAGATACGTCCAAATAAACCAATGTCAACATTCTGTGTTCAATCCAGCAACGGCATTCCTGGGAAACCGTGAGGTGTAAACACAAATAACCTGACATCACACTTATAGGAAGGTGCTCAATCTTCTTTAGATGGAAGTCACTGCTAATATGGTGTCAGATTGTCAGAGATGATGGGAAGTAGCAATAACAGGGGATACAATCCAGTTGGAAGGTTTATGTATAGTACAGATTCTTGTATTTACTACGATTTTCAGGATATTCGATTTGTGTTATATAGGTTAGTTTAAATCAAAGCACCAATAATAATGTACCCTTCAAGGATTGTCAATCTCTTGCTTCATCCGAGGTTCCTCCCCCATTGGGCCTGGAAGGTGACCAAGAGCCCAACACTATGGGTCCCCATACACCTTTAGATTTCTCTGTCAGATGTCCTTTAGATCTACTAACAACTATGTAGTGCTAGGTCCTCTGCGATTGAACACAGGTAGACTTGATGGTTTAGAAAGTCTCTCATATTACATTGTTCTGGTAAAACAAAAGGAGATCTAAAGGAAATCTGTCAGATAAATATAAAGGTGTATGGGGGCCCTAAGTCGGGCAGCAGCGCAATGTCATTGTCATTGCGCTGCTGCTGGGAACCTCAAACAGCAGATATATCAAGCCGTGTGTTCCCAGCTTTAAGCCTGCCATACACACGCCGATGTGTGCAGGCAGACTAGTCTCGATATGTTCCGGGAGGCTAACGTGATGACGTCATCACGTTAGCATCCCGGTGCATTATGGGGCCCCTTCAATCGGCCGGGCACCCTTTGTGTGCCGGCCATAAGCTGCAATGAAGACGCCGTCTTCATTGCAGCTTATGGCATCTGCTTTCATCTGCTCGCACCGGCCAGAGATTATCGGACATGTCCGTTCTCTGGCCGGCCGAGCAGTGGGGCGACAGGGATCTGTCGCCCCATTAGGGCACATTAAAAATCGACCGCATATCGGCATGTGTATGGCTAGCATTAGGCATTAAATGAAGTATCCTACAGGTAACCTTGTGGCTAATGAATCTTCTACTGCAATGACCCCCCCTTTTCTATTTAGGGACATTATTGTGCCCCCCTCCCCATTCAAACATAGGTTAGGAATGAGGGTCAGCGCCGGAATACCTTTAGGAACCACTGTCCTACTGTAATCAGGGAATGATCTCCGATTGGTTGCTGTGTTCATGTTTTTTAGGGCTCGCCACTTCATATGAGCTTTTGTATAGAGGCGCCAAGAGATAAAAATAACTTAAAGTCCGTAAATTCCCCAACAGTTTCCTAGGACAAGTTCTCGCAAGAAAAATATAATGTGAAGAACCAACTTGGGCTCGCTCGCCTGACTTACTCCATCCTGCCGGAGCCAAGTATCCGCCGGTCCATTAGGAATCACAGCGTGAATATCGCCCTCATATACAAACACGTGGGATCCAGGCCTTCCTGTTTTTGGAAAAACTCTGCTTCCAATTCAAAGCAAAGATTTCAAAGGGTCTGTGGAATGTGCACACGCATGTATGCGGAACAAGTGTGCAACACATTGGAAAGTCTTCAGAAAAGTTGTGTTAAATGGAAGAAAACACACAACATATGCTTTCACCTTGTAAAAAATAAAGAGGACCTGGTTGGGTTCCAACCTTGAAGTGTGGTCAATAATGCAGATAGTGTATTGAAAAGTCTATGACCTTCAATGCAGATAAACAGTATGGCTTGGTCACGGACTTGCCCCCTTCCTGCTGATTGGATGATGAAGGAACCAAAGCCCAATGAAGTCATCCCTGAGCTCTCCCCTCCTGAAAATATGTTCACAAGGTTAGACTGACTGCAACCTGCTAGTGATGGCCAATGGCTATGTGGTAATACAACCTTTGGGAACAATTCTAAGATCTTACACAACAGGAATGTCCTCAAACCATAAAATTTCCTAAAATGTTGTTGACTGTATACATTCTACAAGCACCTGACACATCTACCAAATTTACCATGAATGTCAGGAAAGATCAGATTACACAGACTGCAAAGTGACCCATCAAGGAAGAACACTCCATCCCCTACAATCTTCTAGCAACGAGATAAAGGCCCCCAGACACCTTGCAATCTTACCATACAATTTCTGTACAATCAACTTTTGTTCTACCAAAACCATGTAATATGAGGAACTTTTTAAACCTTCCAATCACTATGTATTCTATCAGGGGGGACCCGGCACTACATAAAGCTAGCCATACACGTGTCCTGAGCGATCGATCGACCAGCCGATCAATTCCGGTGAAGTCACAGGCGACGATCGATCGACCATACAAGTCTGTGCCTACCACCTTAGGCCACCAATTCCTGGACGATTCTGTTACCAGACGATCGACGAATGTCAACGCCCCTTAATGTGTGCCCAATAGATCAGAAAACACCAACAGGTAGGTTCCCTGGCCGATCCGATTTGGGGTCCATGTCGATCGGTCGGGGTCGATCGGTCAAGGTGGGCTGCACTTGATTCCTCGTCGATCGATCGACGTGCACGCGCCTGGTGATCAATCGGCCAGGAGTCAAGTGTGAAATCGACCTGTGTATGGCCACCTTAACAGTGATATATACCTTTCAATCACTATGTATGCTATCAGGGAGGCCACTATACTACATAGGTGTTGGTAGATCTAATGGAAATTGTATGGTAAGATTGTAAGGTGTATGGTGGGCTTATCTCTCCGGGTAGGTTACACTGGTGGGGCAAGCAAACTGAATGCCACTGACCCATACTCATGGTATATTTATTATATATTTATCATTATTATATTATATTTTGTAAAGAGTTCATACAAACATTATAAAACAAGCATTTACTAGCTTGGAAGCTTTCAAGAAAAAAAATAATGGCCCAAAATGCTACATGAAAAGCCATCCAGCTCTTTATAGCGTGACTACAAACTCCATAAAGTCATGAAACTCTATGTAGTATGCAAAGCAGTCAGCGCTTACTACCGCGTACAGTCCTGGATTGTCAGTTATCACCTGAGCTCAGAGGCAGGGAAAGCTGAACATAAATAGGACGAGTCAAATGACAAAACTATTTGTGGAAACGTCTACAAATAGCACACAAATGTATGCAGATGCTCTATGCGCAAACAATGGAGGTTTTTCCTTTAGAGATGTTGAGCCACAACAACAATCTACATAATATTCTACTTGTTGGCCACAATTGCTTCCCCAATATCTAAATGTTGTACAATGGAATAGACACCATGGCTCCCCCAACATCTAGATGCTGTACAATGGAATGGACTCAATGGCTCCCCCTAATTTTTAGATGGTGTACAATGGAATGGATACTACAGCTCCCTCAAATATCTAGGTGTTGTACAATGGAATGAGCACCATTGCTTCCCCCAATATCTAGATGTTGTATAATAGAATGGACACCACAACTTCACCAATATCTACATGTTTTACAATGGAATGGACACTACAGCTCCCTCAAATATCTAGGTGTTGTACAATGGAATGAGCACCATTGCTTCCCCCAATATCTAGATGTTGTATAATAGAATGGACACCACAGCTTCACCAATATCTACATGTTTTACAATGGAGTGGACACCAAAGCTCCCTCAAATATCTAGATGTTGCACAATGGAATGGACTCCATCACTCCCCCGATATCTACATGTTGTACACTGTAATGGACACCATAGCTCCTCCAATATCTACATGTTGTACAATGGAATGGACACCACAGCTCCCCCCAATATCTGTATTTTTTATGATGAAAGAAAATAGCTTATTTCTAGATGTTTTACAATAAAAAGGACACAAAAGCTCCTCCAATATCTACATGTTGCACAATGGAATGGACACCATAGCTCCCCAAATACCTACATGTTGTAGACCAAATCGCCAGAGAACGAGATGTATTTTCACTTAATTACAGCGAGTCCCTAATTAAAAAGCAAAGCAGGGAAATACAAACATATAAATCCCAGCAGGAGGATTAAAAGGTGAGCCGCGTCACCTATAATCCCCTTTAGGGTTGGGGGCTGGTCGTAGTGGATTTAAAACTAAACTGTGATCACTTTAAACTGAATAACTTGACCCTGGACCTTAAAAGTCGACACCCTGAGCTGCCTACTCACATGTTCCAGAATGGCCGGGATAGCACAACTCTTGGGTATATAGTACATATATATACCACAACGCAGTATATATAGTACATATATATATATATATAGTATACATAGTCATATCACTAACTCAGGGGAGCTCACAATCTAATGAAGCAATATTCTAATGATAGCCTGCAAGAATAAAGAATCAAATAAATGGGACAACCCAAGTGACCTTAATGCCTGCCATACACCCAGACAGGTGCAGACAGACCAGCTCAGATGAGCTCTGGAATGCAAACGTGATGACGTCATCACGTTGCATTCTGGTGCATTCTGGGGCTGCTTTAGTCGGCCGGGCACCCTTTGTGTGCTGACTGACGGCGGGAGCGTGCATGCCCGTCGGTCAGCGGAAAAATTGCCCGCTTATCGGCGTGTGTATGCCAGGCATTAGAGATGTTGAGCCACAACAACAATCTACATAATATTCTACTTGTTGTACAGTACAATGGCCACCATTGTTCCTTCAATATCTAAATGTGGTACAAAGGAGTAGTCACCAGAGCTCCCTCAAATATCTAGATGTTGTACAATGGAATGGACACCATGGCTCCCCCAATATCTTCATGTTGTACAATGAATTGGAGGAGTGGTAAAGTCATTGGCAGTGCCAGGTGTTCCATGTCGCATCATTTTTTCGAACGTTCCGTACGACATCACCTGCTATAAGTAACCGGATACACGTGAAGAGCTTTCAGTTCTAACAAAGACGTGGATGAGCTCTACAAGGCCACTCAATGGTATCTTTACCTCCTCAGCCGAGGATGGAAATACACCGTATACAATGAGCTGCAAAAGCTGTTGCATTGTTCGTTGTGGGAGACAAAGTATCAGGTGATGTTAGATCTCTATTGAAGTCTCAGTAACATCCAGTGTCTAGGTAGGTAATGAATGGGTGTGCCTACTGTAACTAAACCAAACGTGGTCAATGGACATACTAGAATGTGGCTCTGTCTGGCAGGAGTGTGTGTATCACAACACTGGCTGAAAAGAATTAGCATTTGACAGGTAAAGTATTTAATATGGATTTTATACTCCCTCATAGCCGGTTCCGTAGTTCACTTTTACATGTGCTAAATGTTCATTCTATGTATATATACTGTGACAGACTGGTCATCTGTTACTGTGTGAATGGATCGTAAGGTTCCTGGAAGGAGTCTAGGATATTATTGCCCAGCACCATTAGATTACTGAGTTTTAGTTTTCTTAAAGGGCTCCCAGACTCTGGGATAGGGAGGATGGAACTGGGTGGGCCTTCCTATTCCCCCAGGGTCCACTGAAAGGGTTAACACCTGTTTGCTGATGAGTGGAGCCAGGTGTGTCTCCACAAAAGGCGCAGAGACCAGGTCTGTCAGGGGGTCCTGATAGAAGCTAAAAAAAACAGCTCCTGATAGAATTGGGAGACACAGCTTCTGAGTATAGACAGGGGGGCACACAAGGAGTGTGGGGCCCAGGCCTGTGGTACTGGAGCAGCTGGTACATGGGGCTTACAGGGAGTGTGAGGCCTGTTGCTGCTGGGAAGCCGAACCCAGGACAATCCTTTATGTTGAATGGTGCGAAGCCAGGAGGCTTGATATTTTCAAGTGACTTTTTGTTCATTTATTTTGATTGCCATAAACCCCTGCGAGGGCAAGTTTGTTTTGGACTGTGTGTGCAAATTAACGTGGGCAGGAGCCCAAAAACAATACAGTTTGTGTGTAAAGATGCTTTGAGAGCACCCATTTAAATGTGTGATCCCCCACAATACATACAATGAACATTTAGCACATTTAAAAGTGAACCACGGAACCCAATATGAGGGGGTATAACATTCATATTAAATGTACAGAGATCGATGTCATTACTGCAGTCCAATCTGAAGTTGCAAACTTCATACTAAGGCTTTTCATAGGAGTTCAAAGCGCCCCTAGACATTGCACACAAGTGCAGTACATTGAAGGTACTCTGTGCCCGGTCTCTATACCCCTCATGGTGCTTCGGATCTTATCTGAAGTCTGCGTGTGTATACACTGCCAACTGAGGACGTCTGAAGCCAGTACAAAGACAATAGATGATAAGGGTATCATACTTCTGTGTATTGTAGGACCCGGACTATCCAACGATATAGATCTGAAGGAACCTGCAAATACATTCAAGGGCTCTTGTCTACAATGCTGCCGAGACGTCTCAGTGCTCAAAAGATATAAAAAATAAAATACACACGTAATCACAGGTTACATTGTATTCTACCAAATTGTGTATCAGAGGAGTAAAGACATTAACATACCTTTAACCTTTAAGCTGTGGTGGAGGACCTACTGCAAGCTATACTTACAAAATATAATGGAGACAGCACATTTGCGAATGTAAGGCTATGTTTTCACTATACGTCGGGACCCCCTCCGCTAATGCTAGGCATACACATGCCGATAAGCGGCCGATCTTTAATCTGACCGACGGGCGTGCGCGCTCGCGCCGTCGGTCAGGTTAAAAATCGGCCGCTAATCGGCATGTGCCCACATGGGGCGACAGGTCCCTGTCGCCCCACTGCTCGGCCGGCCAGAGAACGGACAGTTTTTGGTCCCTTTTTGAGTACCTGAGTACCACGTATGTGCACCTTTGGGTATAAGCCATCATATTCCGTTTTCCCAGCATCCCTTTCATACGAGATATCCTTCTCTAATACTGGACGTTTAGGCACCGCAGCAAGTTTGCTGAAATGGCAGAAGTATTTTCAGGTCACGGCGCACAATGCGCTGATATGATGTCATAGCTTTGCTCAGTAGCCTATAGGTAACATGGATCATGCAACGTTTTCCAATGCAAAATGACTTTTCTCCTATTTGTACGGCCCGAAGGCCCAGCGCACAGCACCGCCGAGCATCGGCTCTGTCACAAAGTGTTAAATTCACATAGGATGCGGGGCAGACCCTCTCCATCTCTCTCCCCGTCCTATCGCCTAGCAGCTACGGCAACGGACGGTGAACCCGAGCCGGTTGCCGTGGCGACCGTTTCATCCATCACATTGGTGAAACCCTCGACGAGGAGCATCAAAGCAGCACTAATTCAGGTCTGACACGAATGCTAAAATGAGCTTTAATACCTGACCTTCAAAGCGAAGAGGGAGGGGAGGAAAAAAAAAAAAAAACAGGACAAGCCTGGCACAGACCTATCGAGAGCTTTTTATATGACTGCGCTAATTTAAAGCGTACTGTATAAAACGCCAATTTATCGTACACCTACACTCAACACCGGAGAATTGATATGCTGCAGATAGAGATTAAATGTGGAATTAAAACGCACCATCACCTAGATAGGGCACAGATTTATTGACTTTCCCTCAGTGACCTGTAATCATTTATATCTCCTGGAGAATTATAAAAGAACCCAACGGCCACCCAAGACAGCAGACAGATAGGTACAGCAATGGGGGCTCAGATTTTAAGAGAAGTCCGGTATACTCTGAATCACTAATAGGGTGAAGTATGAGGAGTGTGCCAACTAGAAGGGTTCTTGATGAGTGTAGCGGCCAATCAGAATAGTTTTTTAGACTTTTTTTTTATTTCCATTTGCATCCACCATCAAGTAATTCCTCCCAACTCTACATGACTCCTAAAAAGGGACAAGGTCATGTTCTCAGCGGGGTCCACCAACTTCCCCTATGCTCCCCAGAACTCTTTCATTTGCTTTACCTAATGAATGAGCTGGATAAAGTCACAAGGTCTGCCAATCCCGAATGGTGGGGAGGTGTACTGGTGTACATTGATAAGAAATGAGTTGGGGGCACCTTTTACGCGTTTCGCCAGCTGACATGACAGTAATGACCGTGTAAATTTAACCTTAGGTACGTGCAGGCAATCACTGGAACAGGCGCTCGCAGGTCGTCTTGATAAGGAGGTCATGGAGGTCCTAAACCACCTAATGTTGCATCCGCCGGTTGGTTGCGGTTTATGCCTGTAAATGAGCCCCTAAAGTTCACCTACCATCTCTGAATCTGCTTTCTATTATCGGTACCAAAGGTGCCAAAATCCTGTCAAAATCCAACAACACGCCCAATGACGTTACACTGCAGCGGGCTACAAGGGCAAGGGCACTTGGAAAGGTAGACCTCACTGCTGACGTCTACCTTCCCAAGTCCCTTTGTGCCCGGCAGCCAGCCATATCTAGATTGGTGGAGGGAGACAGAAAGAGCCTTGATCTTCCATCTTACATGCTGGAGGACCGGACACTCCAGGCATGGTGGCTCGGGACTGAGAAGAAGGGTGCCCACATGGGGCTACAGATCCCTGTTGCACCAAAGCTCGGTCGGCCGGCCAGAGATTGGACATGTCTGTAAATCTCTGCCTGATGCCATTAGTTTGAATGAGGACCAGCGTCCCCATCCACAGTAAAGTCCAACACACAAAGAATGGCCACTGATACTCTAAGCGACGGGGTGCAGCATGACGACGTCATCGCGCTGCACTCCATCGCTTCTCTGTTGGCCCCCACTGGCTACGTGTATGCGGACCTTTAGTATATCTTTTTTTATTTTTAGGTCATTGTCCCCAAATAAAGACTAAATATAGGTTAGCTATGAGGATTGCTTTTGTTTTTTTTACTTTAAACTTCTTTCGACCATAGTGAGGGTCACATACACTGCTATTAGAAAATGTGACTCCATTGGTTAATGGTGGCCTTTTGTCTCATGAACCCATTTGGAAACCATTGATAAAAGAGCTTCATCCTAATAAACCTAATACCTTAATCCATAAATAAAAATAAGTAACATCTCTTTATCTTAAAGATCTCAGAGTTGAACTGTTAAGACAACGCCGTAGATCCATCTTGTAAACGGACAGGAAAAACCGGGCCTCTTCGATGGGTGATGACACATTAACCTGGTGTGAAGCCGTAGAGTCCTCTGGAAGTTTATAGTCGCAGGCAGGGTGTTAGTCTTTACCTTTCACACGCTGACACTATCCAGTCACATCGCATCCCAGGATAAATGCTGATACAAGCACAATCATCGCATAGGACATGTGCTGACCGCAGGGTCAAGACAATAAAATGGACTAGCAAGCTAGTCGGGCAGGCGGCCTCTGAGTTACTGCCAAACCTAATATGTGATATACTGTCTGATAGCAAGACTCTGAAGGAAGCCAATAGGCTGCAGTTTTCTCCTCTGTGCTGGCTGACAGCTCGTGTACCCACAAAGAGGGCTCCGAGGTGCCGATCACGGGTGATCACTGCCATGTATTTGATGGGGCTTATCCCTATCCCCATAGACATGAATGGACGCGATAAAAATGTGGACATGCAATTTTTTTATTGCGTTCATTCATTCTGGGATCAGGGGCGATCGCATGGTTGGACATGTTCCATCCACCAACTAAAAATCTTTACACAAATCTTGTACCACGCGATCATCGCTCCTCGATTAAAATCACGCCGCACAGCTGGGGATCGCCTTAGTCAGTGGTTCCTAAACTGGGGGTTGGGCCCCCCTGAGGGGGGAGCGAAAGTATTCCAGGGGGGCGCAGGCCCGCACATTCTTAACCTGTGTTTGGATAGGGAGGGGGGGGTCGATAATGTTCCTAAATAGAAAAGGGGGCCCTGCAGGGAAAGTTTGGGAACCACTGGCCTAAGTGGACACATGGCCTAAGACGCACCTGAAACACTCCCCGTTGCTTTCAATGGGACTATATAGTGCGGCACATTCTGTTTTGAAAAAAAAAAGCAGCATCCAAGATGCATGGAAAAACACGTCCAAAGCGCATACAAAACCGACCTAGACGCATCCAAAACGCTTAATTTTTTTACATAGGTTTTGAAAGAAACGCAGTGGAGCCTCAGCCTAAAAATACAATATGTGTGAATGAGCCCAAACTCTGACACCATATAAATGAAACTCGCCCCACATAAACCTTCCAAAAAAAAGAAGAGGGCTTGGTTGTATTCATGAATGTAAATACACTTTGTTTAAGTTCCAAAAGTTTTAGTTTAAGCTGCACTTATAAACTTATAAACCACATCTCCCTTCCCACCCCAGTGCAACAACATCACAACAATAATTATTCTTATTGTTCATATAAACCAGAAGCCACTGGACTTCAGCGCTGTAAATGAAAGCGTTAACGGTAGAATGTGCTGGAAGGGTTTGTCCGCTTACCCCGAGTGTTGGTTGCCATGTCAGCCACTTTTTGGAAGGCGTCCAGGAAGGCAGCAGCTGCCACTACAGTCGTCCTAGAAAGGAAGGAACACCAAGTTAGCCATTGCAAAAGAGTCACCTCTCTTGGGTGCAGGTGCAGCAGAACAGGGGGTCACTTTTTTTATTTCAGGATTTGACAAATTTAAAGCAGCAAATTCAGTAATAAAGTAATAAATAACTACACACCAGAGACTCTGGAACTAGCAATCCCTGTCCATGTATATCCAATATTATCCCAAAACCTGCTTGTAACATTGTTCTGTATACATCCAGGACAATTCCACTATAGTTGTTGTATCACTTCAATCTATCGTCCCCTTAAGGCCCCATGCACCTTACAATCTTACCATACAATTTCAAGCTTTGTTCTACCAAAACCATGTAATATGAGGAGCTTTCTAACCCTTCCAATCACTATGTATTCTATCAGGGAGGGACCCGGCTTACATAGCAGTGATACTATACATCTGCCAATCTAAGTGTATTCTATAAGGGGGAACCAGCACCATAGCAGTGATCTTACCTTCAATCACTATGTTATATCAGGGAGGACCGTGGCAACAGAGCAGGAATATTACATTCCAATAACTGGTATTCTATCTGGGATGGATCGGCACTTAATAGCAGTGATGTATTTGTTCCGTCCAAACACTATGTTATGTTTATTTTGGTATTTGTCGTCTTTGAGAAGTGAATCTTTGGTAAGTGGGAGAGAGGTCTAGGTGGTAATGATGGAGAATAGAGGGGAGTGGAGTGTGGTGCATGTACTTGTTGACTTCGTGAGGATTGAGTAAGGGTGAGCGAGGTGAGGTAGTGGTGTGAAGGCAGGGGGGTTGGAGGTGAGGGTGTTTGGGGGTGGGGGTTCTCTCTGAGGATAGGTTTTGGGGGATCTGGGGGTGGGTGTAGTTTCAGATGTTGTGGGTTAGATCAGTAGGTGGGTGGATGTTTAGAGTGATGCGGGTTGAGCTCAAAAGAGGGTTATTAGGTGGGTGAACGGGTTGTTGTAGGAAGGAAGTGAGAATTGTAAAGAATGTAGATTAGAGTTACGAACGTGAGTTTTTGGGAATGTGGGTAAACAAAGGGGGTGAGGATTGTGAAAGAGCTGAATGGGTGATGGTGTGAGTTGTTAGGGGAGGTTGGGGGAGGAGGAGCGTTGATTGGTCTTTGGGGCTTATTTGGGGGGTGGAGATATAATGTAGGACTCGGGGGCGAGTTTGGTGAGGTTTGTTGTGGGTTTGAGTAGTTAGAGAGGGTCATGAGTGAGGGTCGTCGCTCACTGGGGAGTCACGGTCAGAGGGAGGCCCCGCCTACATAGCAGTGATATATCCTTGCAATCCACTTGTCATTCTATCAGGAGGACTCAGCCTACTAACATGATAATACCTTGCAATCACTATTATCTATCGAGGGAGGACCCGGCACTATGCAGTGATCTATACCTTTCAGTCCTATTGTATTCATTCAGGGATGCTCGGCACTACATAGCAGTGATATATACCTCCTTCCAATCCTTATGTTCTATCAGGGGGACCTGGCACTGACATAGCAGTGATATATACCTTCGCATCACTATGTATTCTCTCCGGGAGGACCCGCACTACATAGCAGTGATATTTAGCCTTCCACTCAACTATGTACTCTATCATAATTGCAGGTGCGTTCTTGCAGATAACGTACACATTGGCCGCTACCCTGGGCCCATTACCGTTGAAAAAAAAACACATGCTTTGCAGTGCGCTACACTTGTATGGGAGACGCTGTTCTGCTCCATCAAAATGAAGGCTGCAGCTCGTTTTAGGTAACATGGCGTGCATTTGTGCATTACCAAAACGCAAGAGCAGGGCCTATAGTGGGATGGTTTTCCTATGGCTGTACTCAGTTTGGCCGATATACAAACGCATCCCGATCAATCTTCCACAACTCAATCAAGCAATCCACTTGAATTTTGTGGATTTACCATAGACAGATTCAAATCCTTTTCGGTTAGTTTTGAAACTTATATTCGTTCATAAGGCGTTGATTGATCACCCAGGACTGGAACTAAAGACGAAACCACCGCGGTCGTACGGTTTCACATTGATTTTTCATGCTAGTGTCACAGTTATTCAACAAATTTATAAGTAAAATTTGATTTCTGTAAGCAAGCAATCTTAGCGGCTTTCACCACCACCACTATACAATATAAAATGTAAACACAAAACAAAAAAAAACAAACCCAAACCACATAATGTGTATGGTTTTTAAATTTGAGGGGGAGTTTTTAATACCTGTTTAATATGGGTGGTGGGTAAAGCCCACAGCCTTTAGATCACTCCAATACAATTTTCTTTAGGAATCTACCAACACACCTTGTCGTGTGGGTCCTCCCTCCTGATAGATTACATAGTGATTGGAAGATAACTTTCACTGCTATGTATGCTGGGTCCTCCCTGATTATATATCTTCCTTCATCACTAGTATTCTATCATGGAGACCCCCACACATAGCATTTATAACACCTTCCAATCACTATTGTATTCTATAACGCATGTAGTGCTGGGTCCTCCCTAATAGAATAACATCGATGGTAACGTTTAGAAAGTTTCCTCTTTACATGGTTGAAAGTGGATTGTACAGAAATTGTAATGGCAGATGTAATATGTGTGGGAGATTCTTTTAGTCTAGTGAAATGCCCTCCAATGGACCTTGGGGCATCCTGCCTCTTATTAATCTAACGACCAAACCCATACAGAAGTTAATGATATGACCTTCTATTAACGATTTACATCTCTGCAGCATTTCTACATATCAAACTCCTCTATGATGGTAGAAGGAAACGTCAAAAGCATCCGTCTCTTCACGAAGCCTTCGTCCACAAAGACTCTGCAGGAGCCCGACTTCTTTGTTGTCTTCTCCACATCTCACACACACTAGTCTATCATCCATCTCCCATCCACTGCATCGTCGTGCGGGGATTGGTGGTTAGATGCGAGGGTAGCCCTTCCCTCACTTTGTGGCTTTGCCTTTTCCTTTCGTGGAAGCCCCTCGGATACCCAGCTCCGGCGTGTTGCTAAACGGCAACAGATCCATCTCTTAGAAAATCGGAGAGGACTGCGCATGAAGGACGGCAGCTCCATACCCCGCCGCCACCCCGCCGCCCCTACCCGAGCTCACGCCGCAAACCCCATTTCACGGAGCCTTGACTAGGATTTTTCAATCATTTGACAAATTGTCAGTGCTCGCCATACGATGCGTCTTAAAGTGAACCCTCGTTTTTACAATATCGCTGGAGACAAAGTCAAAAAGGTTTACCTAGCAAACCGGGCCAATTTTTCATAGTTTATAGTTTACCCAATTCTTCGCTTTAGTTCCTGTACACTTAACTTTGATATATGGAGTAAACAAATGACATTTGGCGCTATTTTTCCTTTAATCCATGGTTTCCCAAAACTGGGAGGGCGCAGGGGTCCTCGTCAATTATTAACCTGTGTTTGACTAGGGAGGGGGGTTCGAATAATGTTTCCTAGAATAAACAAGGGGGAAGTGGGCCCCTTGCAAGAAAGTTTGGAAACCACTGTCATAATCCATTTAATAAAAACACGTTTAATACTAACAATAACCGTAAATTAAAATTTAAAAACCAAACAATAAAAAAAAACTAAAAAAAAAACCTTACACACACTACGTAACGTTTTCATTATTAAAATAATAAAAACGAGAAAGCAAACGCAGACAAATTAACGACAACTAGACTAATGTTATTAAACAAATAATTTTAAACGATATACGGCCTTAGAGTTGTAGATAGGGGGGTGAAGGAGGTTACAACAGCTACCCCTAGAGCCAGGTGCCCAAACCTGCGGCTCTCTGTCTGGGTTTTTCTTTTCGGGG
>CM070036.1:5300152-5314120 GCA_036250615.1 Ptychadena robeensis | reverse complement strand
ACGTCATCACGTTTGCATTCCTGGGCCATTATGGGGCTGCTTTAGTCGGCCGGGCACCCTTTGTGTGTCAGACTATTAGCTTCTTCATTGAAGTTTATGGCATCGGCCAGAGAACATTCCGACATGTCCGGTCCTATGGTGGCAGAGCGTGCGGTCGATTTGTTGTGACGACGATACGCGCGAGAGCGCGCACGCCGTCGGTCAGTTGAAAAATCGTGCCATCGCTTTTATCTGCCCTCTCCAACGTGTTACTTGACTGCCCTACCTCTCACCTCGTCATTTTGATCTCTGCTTCTCTCTCTCTGCTCGCATGTACCCACCAGGACGTCCTCCCAAGTCCACCACAGCCCCTTCTTCAGGTTTTTGCGTTCTCTCCCTTACCCACATAATGATCCATATCTCCACCTTACCTTTTCTACACCACACCGCCCTCTCTCAATTCACAAGTTTCACTACGCCTCCCCCCCCCGCCCTCCCTGTAGAGTGAAGAGTTTATTCGCTCCGTAGGTCTTTCTCACTCCTGCACCGCAGCCCCGACCCAACAGATCTGTTTCGTTGACTACACACTCCACCCTCACACACCTGCCCTGTCATTACTCCACCCCGCCCCTCATCTCACTTGCTACCCCTCGACCCCTCCCCACCCCCGCCAGCTATCCCTATCATGTCGACATCTACCCCGCCGACTTGTTCCTCCCCCCAAGCCCACTCCACCCACCCTTGATTGCCCTAATCCCTTCCTCGGGCCCCCCCAACGCCCACTCCTCTCTCTCAACTTCCCGCTCCATTCCCCCTGCTGCGCCTTTACCTTACCCCCTTCGCCTTCCACACATTCAACCATTCTCATCTCCCTTCTATTTTCCTCCCCACCACATCATCCTACCACGCCCCCACGCTTTACCCACCGCCACCATCGCCACCCCACACAAACTACTTGACTCCCCATTATTCTAAGCGCTCTCCCCCCATCTGTCCTTTATTTCACCCCTGACATCCAACGTAACTTCCCTTATCATTTCCACCCCCTGTCGCTTACCACCACTTTTCTTCTAACCCCGCCAGCATACCTCTTGTGGTACATCAGCTTCTACCTTGCCGTCTTATCTCTTCCCCTTAATCCGTTTTCGCTTTCACTTTCTTACCGTACCTCCGCTTCTTTTGCTCCCGCTCTTACGCGATCCAGTACACCAATCGTGTCCCTTACTACTCCACCAAAAAACAACCAGCTATCTCGTATAATTAATGATGCTGCACATAACCATCGTTCCCCTCTACCTGCTACTTCATCTATACTATTTATTTATTGACCACTGTGGCACGCATACTTGTTCCACCTTTTTCCACCTTAACAACTTTTCAGACCCTCCGCTGGCACCAGCATTATCATTGTGCTAACTTTTTCCACTCTATCACTCCCCCTCCGATATTACACCCTCGTCTTCTCTTCTTATTTCCTCCCATCACTCCCCCGCCCACAACTTCCCGCATACCCTCCAATTCCCAGGATGTCCATTTCCGCTAATCCCACTCTAGCACTACCCACCACTAGTAACCCCCCACCTTGCTGTTGTCCGGTTCGCCGTTCTCTCCTTGCCTACCCCTCCTCCACACCCGAACATAACCTCCTCGTCACCCGCGGCACTTATAATTCACGGACACCCATTCAATCCTTTGACAAAGCTCCGCGACGCCTTCTATCCCCCACAATTTCCACTGAAATTACTAACCGTGTCGTACTCTTTATTATTTTCTCGCCTCTCCCCTCGCCTCTCTTTCTTTCCCCTGCTTGAACCCGCTCGCCCCGACTCTCTCCCTTTGTCTTCCCTTGTCTCTGATCTTACAATTACTTACCCCATTCGAAGTTTCCGTTCCCCTAGCTCTTCCTATCCCTGCTGTTATGGGCTCCCCCCGCTTATCGGCATGTGTGATGCCAGGCATTAGTGAACTAACCTATGAGACTAGCCAAAGCAGTAGTCCAAATGCCAACCTTTCGTAGTCTAGTCCTAATTTCACTGTGCTTTTTACTCTTGTCAAGATTTTACCCTTACATATGCCTTACTCGTGACTTTCATCCCCCAGATCCACCAACACCCTTAGAAGTCCCAATCTTTTGTGTTTGGATATTAGTAATTGTACATTTCCCAATGTCACACCACCCATAACTGCAACCATTTTCATAGTTATTCATGTTTCTCCTGCGGTTTTATCCAAGTGACATATAAATTGTATACATGTAACATTTAGCTGCGGTCCGCCCAGACACGGAGCGGCCATCCAAGGTTGATTTACGTTACAATAATGCCGGTACGCAGAGCTCTTTGGCCCGCTGTTGTGAGTACCAAGAGTACCAAGCTTATGTGCACCCACTGTGTTATAATCCATTTCTTTGTAGTTTGGAAAACCAACAAGCTGGTCATTATTTAACACTGTAAATTTCTGCCATCATGGAAGTGATAGCACCTGGTTCTATTGAGTGATAAACAAACAGGACAGTACCACACAGACAAGAGGGTGGTAAACACCTTACAGGGGTGTCTGAATAACCCCTTTTTATGGCTTATAAACTAATTTGTATCATGTTTAACCTAACGTTACACTGTTTATATACCCGGACCACCAAGCACTTGTAAGGTCATTGTACATTGTACAATGTATTCACAACTTGCCCAGAAGAACACGCAAAGGGCAGTTGTTTACACGGTGGGCCACCAAATACAGTTATAAACACACAATAAACAAGTGCGTTACACAGCCATACATGCCGCAGGGCGGCAGACGCTTTTAAAACGCAGACCGAGAAGAGACCGGATTGATGAAGTCCAGGAGAGAATAAGAACCTGAAAGAAGGAGCGTTCTGAATTCTGTCCAAGTCTCTCTCGATTCTTTGTCTGGACTTAAATATATAAACCCTTAAAAAAAAAACAAAAAAAGGGACGTTTGCTTATTAAATTACAGCGTACAAACAAGTCTCTCTTCACCAGGCTGCGAGCAGGAGCACTGCTGCGCCCACAACAAATCTGATTAGTGCCCCGGGGTTGTAAGTAGGAGGGTCACGTCAGAGGCCTCTGCTACTACATCTGCCGGGTTTGTTTGTCGTCGCCGTCGCACCCCCACTCCAGCTCTATTTAATTGTGATTGATTTAATTATGTGGCAGTATAAAAAACAGGACCTGAGTCACACGTGCTTATTTTGGTCGAAGGCACAATTAAAACATGCATAACAAAACCGTAAGAAAGTCCAAACACACCTCTTACACGCTTCGTGACAATGGCCGAAACTTACTTCCTTGAATTTTGATAAAATTGCGGAGGGTTAGACCCATTAAAACATAGATGAAACACCACCAAAAGCTATTAGGTATAGAATATTGACCGGCCTCAACGGCCGTGAAAACAGCCTGTGTTAAGTAGGTGTATTATATGGATTGGGCTCCGCGACATCTCCCGGTCAAGGAATCGCTCTTAGCGCAGGGAGGTGCTCCGGGCTGTCAACAGAGCCCATTACGCCATGGAAACATTACCCTGAATGTGGCCTACCACCTGAAATACAAAGGGACTAACTGGAGCGTTCCAGAAACAGCCTCCACGTACTACCCTTATCTCTTCTCAACATACGTTAGAGGGTGCTCTGTAGTTCTCCAGGCCAATATGTCGGTACAAAATTTATAAAAGACAGTGCTGTACATTTATTCACGCCTAGCGCTGTGTTTTTAATGTTTTGTAACTTCCTGTGGTGGGACAATGCTGCCCGACCTCAAATTCACACAAGGCAGCATTTTCCTCCCTATGGCCTAGAATCCACTGCAAACTTTTGCTTTGTTTGTGGGGCTAGACTCCACTAATGCCAAAACTACATCCTTGGCCTTGCGAGTTTTTGGTATACGTAGCATCATGACCGAGTTTAGAGAATGGAAAGGATGGTGATTCATCCAGTCACTATCTTATGGGCACCCCTGCATACATCAAACGCAGTTGCTAGGAACCCAGACCTCCCTTTTTCCGTTTTACTACCGTCCTACACAAGCACTATTAGAATGTTGTACTGTGTTAGCCATTGATGAATATAGAGTGTTTGGAGTTTAAGTGATAACTTTGATTGGCTATTGGAAGTCATTAGATAAGCAAGCGTTCGTGATGTCGCAGATTATCTAACTATAATAGAGATAAGTGTGGTTACCAACCCATGTGTGCTGCATTAATAAATTAAATATTTATAGACAATAAAAAACATGATATATATATATATATAATATATAGACGATGATAAAAAAAATCCATTGGCAGATCACATACAACCCGTGTTGGGATCTGGATGAGGAACATTGTAACAATTATACAATGATGTGATGATACAATGTAACAATACTGTCCATTGTTCCCTGAGTGTGGATACACAGCCTCGGTAATCGGGTGGTGTGGCAGATTATGGGTGCCCTGGGATCACGGTAGCCCCCCGATATATGACTCCGGTGGTCGGGCTCGGTATACCGCAGAGCGGGCACCGGCAGACACAATAACGCTCCTGCAGTACCCGGGTCTCCCCGGTAGGGGGCGCCCGCGCCGGCCTCCCATTATGCGGACGGAAGGGGAAGAGCCGGGCAGAGAACGGATTGTGCTGGACGGGATCGGCTGCTCTTCTGACTCCGCCGCCGCTGTGTCCGACCTGATTCCTTCATCACCGGATCCCGGAAATGTGCTCCAATACAGAGCGATGGATCTTGTTCAGGGGGGTGATCTGGTGGGGATTGTGATCCTGAGTGTGTGAATCAGGTGATCTGCTGGGCTGACAGAGGATCGCCCATCCCTGCACCGGCTCTCCGTGTGTGTGTCTCCGGGGGATCGCTCTGACATCTGGCCGCGTCTCCTGCTACCTGTCCATCGGGATCGCGATCGCCGCACCTGGCTGGATCTAGTTTGCCTGATCTGTGGATTGGATCGTATTGCTGAAAATGGAGGCTGTGATAGAGAAGGAGTGCAGCGCCCTGGGGGGGCTCTTCCAGAACATCATCAGTGACATGAAGGTGAGAGGACGGGTACCCACCAGATGTGTGGGGTACAGGTGCCGGTGAGGATCAGTGATCCGGTGTATTTATCATACAGTGTGATGATTGGACCGTGATCTGGTACAGGTGACATAAAGATTGTGATCATTGCGCTGTCTGTGGGATCGAAGTGATCTGGTGCAGGTCCTGTAACATGTCATATGGTTGGGTTGTCTATGGGTCACCAATATATATGGTTGTGTATTGGTCACCAGTGAGCAGGTCTTGGAATATATACTATGGTTTGGTTGTGTTTTGGGTGCAAGTGATCTGGTGAATGCCCTATGAGTTCCCAGTAATCTATTAAGGGGTCCAGCAGCATATACAATGATTGTCTTTCGTATGGGTCACTAGTGATCTGGTGCAGGTCCTGTAACATGTCATATGGTTGGGTTGTCTAAGGGTCACCAATATATATGGTTGTGTATTGGTCACCAGTGATCTAAGCAGGTTTTGGAATATATACTATGGTTTGGTTGTGTTTTGGGTGCAAGTGATCTGGTGAATGTCCTATGAGTTCCCAGTAATCTACTAAGGGGTCCAGCAGCATATACAATGATTGTCTTTTGTATGGGTCACTAGTGATCTGGTGCAGGTCCTGTAGAATGTCATACAGTTGGCTTGTGTGAAAGGTACTAGTAATCTGGTTCAGGTCTTGCATAATATACAATGGTTGGGCTGTGTATGGGTCACTGGTGATCTGGTGCCAGTCTCTAAGAATGTCCTATGGTTGGGTTGTGTATGGGTCACCAGTGATCTGGTGGATGTCCTATGGTTGTGTTGTGTATGGGTCACCAGGGATATGATGCATGTCCTATGGTTGGGTTGTGCATGGACCACGAGTGATCTGGTGCATGTCCTATGGTTGGGGTGTGTATGGGTCACCAGTGATCTGGTGCATGTCCTATGGTTGGGTTGTGTATGGGTCACCAGTGATCTGGTGCATGTCCTATGGTTGCATGGTGCGCAGCTTGTATATTCTATAATGATTGGACTTTATATTGGGGTGCAAATGGTTGAGCGCATTGGTCACACATTGTTGGACGATTGAAGTCTCTGGAATGATCTGGTATTGATGATTGAGGTATGCATGGGTCACCAGTGATCTGTTGCAGTTGATGATGGTGATATGGCTGTATATGGGGTATGCACTGGTCCCCAGTGATCTGATTGGCTGTGTATGGGGTATAGAGGACACCCATTCTATGATCTGTGTGAGGCTCACAAAGCAGATTATGTTCTGTAGATTGTGTTGTTGGGTTTCAATGTCCGCCATACAATGCAATGATGGAGGAGTCTGTGGTTGGGCTGTAGATGGAACACAAGTGATCAGTCACAGGTCCTGCAGGGAAATCTCCAATTGGATTGTGTATGGGATATGAGGAATCTGACACAACTGATTGTTTGGGTTAGGTTTATGATAATATGAATATCTGCTGATCATTATTGATCTATCTTGTGTATTGGTTGAGCAAATAAAAAATGCTAATTCTCTGGCTGATGTCCTTCAGTAATATTGATGAGTCCTGGAAAGGCTCTGTGTTCTGTACATCATATCCTTCATTGTATGGGAGGTGTGTGTAGCTAGCCCCTCAGTCGTCTAGTTGGCAGGCTGATGATACAGGCTCTTGAAGTATCTATGTGCATAGATAGCTGTAAATTCCCAGGTCCCCTTTCTCCTTATTGGGGGGACTGTGGGCACATCAGTCATGCTACCTGGGATTGACCTGTGTGTCCAGTGTTAGTGCAAGAATATTTGAATGATGCCCGTAGGACACAATGGGTACCCCCAGAGCCTGCGTCTGCAGATTGTTTTACTGTAAAACATCAAAGTAAATAAAATTGGTTTGATTGTACTCCTTTGCTGTAAAGCGGAGCTACTGGAATGACATTGCTCAGTCTGCTAACATCCAGTGTTGTGGCACACGGGGATCCTGCTATACCACGTGGCCTCCACGGCTTCTGTGGGCGATATGTGGCTGATAGGTTTGCAAATAAAGCAGCAAAACATTGAGTGTGCCGGGTGACTCCACGCTGATTGCTGCGTCTGTCATATTGTGTCTCAGCCTGTGTGTGTGGGCTGCAGATAAACAGCTGATCAATCTGAGTCTGGCTGGTGGGCTGTAAGGAAACAGGTGGCACCATGAGATGTGTGCGGATAAGGGGGGGGGGGGGGGGGGGGGGGGGGGGGGGGGGGGGGGGGGGGGGGGGGGGGGGGGGGGGGGGGGTTGCATGCCAAGCTGTTAAGCTGTAATCAAAGGATATGCAAGATTTTATAGTAGGGTGGCCGGGCAGTGTTGGTAGGGTGGCCGGGCATTGTTGGTAGGGTGGCCGGGCATTGTTGGTAGGGTGGCCGGGCTGTGCTGGTAGGGTGGCCGGGCTGTGCTGGTAGGGTGGCCGGGCTGTGCTGGTAGGGTGGCCGGGCTGAGACCCAGTTGACCTCTATGTCGGTTAACTCACTGGGACCCTTGGTGACTATGTCAAGCACTCATCCCAACTTTACTGACATGTTGGATCACCCTGCGATCTGACATGTGGGAGGATCCTGGCCGATCTGACCAGGTTGGCGCACCCAATTTGTGGCCTGAGCGACCCGCCAGGCAATTGGTGGGAACACTTGCGACAGTCGAACGGGCAGGAATCGGCCCATGTATGCCTACCTTAAGAAGAGCTAAATCCTGTGAGCCGTGCTCATACAAAGGGAAATCACCAGTCTTATCTCCCAGCAGCTGATAGTTCCTCCATCATGAATTTACCATTCTTTGACCAGCACTGTGTGGAGGCGGCCATCTTGGTAAAGGCAGGGCTGTGCTTCCTCATGTCAGAACCTCCAGCAAAGAGAACAGCGCATCCCAGATCTCACTCCAGAGACTATATACATCTATAAGACACACATACCACTGAATGTAAATTTTAAAATATTGAAGTAACATCTGTCATATCAGTCTTCCATCTCAAACTGTCCATCTCTGTCAATCCATACCTTGTCCATCTTTCTACATTGTATCCGTCTACCATTGCTATTTAATGGATTGTTTGGAGTTATGACCCCCAGGTGTCTCATTCTCTGGTGGGAAGTTTTGCTGTTCAGGTTGGGTTGGTGGTCCCAGATCTGATGGTACAGGAGGTTTCCCATACACCTTACAATCTTACCATACAATTTCTGTACAATCAATTTTTGTTTTGTAATATGAGGAGCTTTCTAAACCTTCCAATCACTATGTATTCTATCAGGGAGGACCCGGCACTACATAGCAGAGACATATACCTTCCAATCACTATGTATTCTATCAGGGAGGACCCAGCACTACAAAGCAGTGATATATACCTTCCAATCACTATGTATTCTAGCAGGGAGGACCCGGCACTACATAGCAGTCATATATACCTTCCAATCACTATGTATTCTATCAGGGAGAAACTGGCACTACATAGCAGTGACATATACCTTCCAATCACTATGTATTCTATCAGGGAGGACCAGGCACTACATAGTTGTTGGTAGATCTAATGGAAATTGTATGGAGTGATCTAAAGGTGTATGGGGGGCTCAACGCCGCTTATTATTGGATTTAATGTTCCTAATTGAAGTGGGTGATATGAGTTCCTTGGTTGCCAGTTCATTGATGGTTTGTAATACTCTTATTTTATGAAATTTGTGGGTGCTGATCTCTGATTTTTGGGTGGGGGGGGGGGTGTTGTTACAGGTTTGGTATGGGATTGCCTGCTGATGGGGGAGGAATGAGATGTGAGCCGGGTCAGATCTCCTCCGGTGAATGGAGCCTTTGTTATAGCTTTGTAATGTAGAAGGAGGATTGTGTTATTGTTACAGTGTAGAGGTGTTTCTGAAGAACACGGAGTATCTCTGATGTTCTTTGCAGATGAGCTTCAGGCAGAGGTGAGGAAAATAACAGATCGAGTTATGTGTTATTCTGAAACATCCAGTCCTGGGGTTCAGCGGCCATTAAAGTCCATCTGAAGAAGCATTAAATGCGTTGCACCTGACCAATCCTAAGATTTTGTTGCTTAATTTAAAATGATTGAACCATAAGACACACCCAGTTTTTAGAGCAGGAAAAAAAATATTTAAAGTGTTCAAATCAATTAGGGAAAAATCCACTGCAGTACCAACCTCAGCCACAATGGTGTCACTAGAGAGCATACTTCACGGCAGATCTCATCTTCCTCACACATGGGGAGGGCAGGCACTGGGGAACTGCTGCATATGTCTCCCCTCTAGGCTGTATGTGCAGTGTTCTCCCCAGAGCAGATTGGCTGCCGGGCGGCCCGCCCGGGAGATTTTAGTCCCCGTCCGGCAGTTCCGTCCCGCTATACCAGGGGTCGGCAACCCCCGGCTCCAGAGCCGCTTGGGGCTCTTCTTCATCCTCGGCGCAGCTCACCTCTGATAGGCTGCCGGCCAGCGGCAGCACACAAGTCCTCCGCGGCGAGCAGCCTGACAGACGGCGCCTCCCATTCTTCAGGAGCGCACCACAGCCACTGAAAGACTCCGGCCCGCGGCACACTACCGGAGCCGCGGGCCAGAGTCTTTCAGTGGCTGCGGCGCGCTCCTGAAGAATGGGGAGGCGCCGTCTGTCAGGCTGCTCGCTGCAGAGGACTTGTGTGCTGCCGCTGGCCGGCAGCCTATCAGAGAGGCCGCCGGACCGGTGCAGGCGGCGCGATGATGTCATCGCGCCGCCCGGCTGAAAAAAAATTCTGGGGAGAACACTGATGTGTGTATGAGTGCAGCTTTCCCACACACCACTCTGCATTGCTTATATCAGCAGGGCTCTGCTAATATAAACAATACAGTTCACGGCTGGAACCCCCAAACTGACAACTCCTCCATCTCCCCAGCTAATCTTCTTGCTGGAAGAATGAGGATGCTGGTGGGGAACCAAGACGCGACCGACATTAAGACCATAGACCTTTTCCCCCTGATGTCTTATAGTCCGAAAAATCTGTTACCTTGCCTTAGAGTGGTGACACTCACTCCACAGTATCTTTGGAGGAGAAATGTAGCCCCACTTGGGCAGGGAATAGATTTATATGGGCAGCTGATCCGCTGCGTCAGTATAACCACCATCTAAGGAGGTCAGGTCCCAGTCTCACCATGTAAGGTGGGCTTCATCACATGCACACCATGCACCCTACACATGCAAAGGTAGCGTTGCCTCCCTGCAGGTGGAACTGGGACGTTGCCAATGTTATAAAAGGATCGGAATAATCAATCCGGTGTGTTTTCCAGGAACTGTGGCAGCTATAACCGAAGGTCATTACGATTTTTGCTTATGTGGCAGAGATAGCTGCTGGTAACGGCGTTATATATATAACGGGCAGCACGTGTCCGGTGTAAAAATAGTATACGGGCACCCTGAGAATTCATGTGCCACCATCCCCTGTGAACGTTTAAATCACCTCTGTATATTTTCATTACAATCGCTGGATGGATCTCGTGTGTTTTATATCCCGTCTTATCTTAACGCTACATGTGGCTGTTTTATCGTGAACACGTGTGCACGATCCTTCCTTTTTAATTGGTTACTATGTACAGCAGGGCTCAGAAGGAAGCATCACAGGGAAGGCCTTGGTGTAGGTCAGTGGTTTCCAAACTGGGGACGTGAAGGTATTCCGGGGGGGGGGGGGGGGCTGGCCATCATTCCTAACCTGTGTTTGAATAGGGAGGGGAGCTTGATAATGTTCCTAAAAAGAAAAGGGGGCCCTGCAAGTTTGGGAACTACTGGTGTAGGTGATGACAAGTTCACTGATAGGAGGAGAAAGCAAAGATATGAGTTCATCACTGTCCAATTACAGGCTGGGGGCGGGTCCATGACAGCCTGATGTCAGAGGAAGTTGCTTCAATCATGCTGGCTGTCATTAAGTCTGAAGGACTACTGGCAGTAAAGAGGTACTGCATAGTAGGGGCAGCTACATTTTTGGGAGTGCTTTGTTGTTTTATTTTTAACCAAATTTAAGATTTTAAGTGGGAAGTTCTGTAGTTTATTATAGCCAGACTCCAGAGAACACAATGTGATCACTTTGAGCCTGTGCCATAACTTCCACTCTTATTGTTACTTGTTTTGACTGTTGCATATGGCAGTTTGACTCTTCACTATCTGATGCTTTAGGCTTCCTGTATGTTGGAGATACTGTTAATGGGAGTGTTTGAGAATTCTTCTCCTGGATCGGAATGAGGGGTTCCCAGATTCCCAGAACAGTGGGAGTAGGGTGGAACTTTTTATTGGCTTGAAACCGCCATCAGGCCGGTATAGGGGGCCCTCCCTGTCCTACCATCTAGGGCAGCAGTTCTAGGGGTCGGGCAGGAAGGGCCTCCTGTACCGGCCTGATGGCGGTTTCTAGGCCATGAAAAGTGTTCTACCCTACTCTTACTATTCTGGGAATCTGGGAATCCCTCATTCAGATCCAGGCGAAGAATTCCCAAACACTCCCATTAAGCCTAAAGCAACAGATAGTGAAGAGTCAAACTGCCATATGTAACAGTCAAAACAAGTAACAAAAAGAGGTTAGGGCCCCTTGGGCATCGAATGACTATATTACAGGGGTCGCCTCATTCACTGAAAGCTAACAAGCAGCAGCTCTGATGCCCACATGCAGGGTAGGAAGTTAGGAGGTAGAGTAATGCCTCCTCCCTCCGAACTTCCCACCCATGCACATCATTTCCGAATGGGAAAATAGGGGCATCAGGGTTGCGGATCTAAAAAGGTTGAGAATCACTGATCTAGGGGGTCCACTGCCTGGTCGGTGCCATGCCCGCCGCTGTTGCTGCGGCATGGCAACTGGTTTCCCCATCCAGCGCTGCCTCCTGACAGCAGCCTTGCTTAGTCACCATGGCTACAGAGCAGATGAGCATCCTATGGAGCCCTCAGATGGAGGCCCCTAAAGTGAAGTATGGGGGCCCCAAAATTTCTGATGGAGGCCCTGCCTACCAGTAATGCTGGTCATCCTCTGCATTGTATTCTGCATATGTTGGGCCAATAAACAACAATTCATTATGTACCTGGAGGACTCGAATCCCATACTTCCTGTTATATATGTCACCTGTTAAAAAAAACAGGAAGTAAGGAGGAAATCTCTTATATGGGGGCACAGATGTAAATGCAAATGTCCTTCATAATATCTAAACCTCAAAGGAAAAATTGCTGAGTTACATTCACTCTGAACTCTGGCTGAACAAGGCTGTCACCGGCGCGTCGGTTGCTCCTCTATATAGAATATCCCGTCAGGGGATATAGAATTGTCCCGTCAGTGCCGCCGCATTGTTCTATGACCAGGCAGAGCTGTTTTCCATGCCATTACCCAGAACCCCTTGCAGCAATGGATGCCCTCTCCGCTGTGTGATCAGTGGGCAGTAAATGTGAATGCACTAATAATGCTTATTACATTGGCGTCGTGGTTTTCACGCTCTACTTGCCCCATTATATTGAACATAGGGGAGCGCTTGCTATCGCGTGCGGGACTATACCACCCCCGAGGGGTAACGGAAATCTAAGTGACCTTTTTTTAATTTCCTGGCGGCAAAGAAACGGGTCAGTCCAGATTCAGTTGTGAACGTCAATATGGGGGACGTTCACGTCTGCATTTAAAGGTTTAAAATTGATGTTGTTGATGTGTGTTTCAATTTCCCCATTATTTTGAATGTATGAAAAAAAAAGTGATAATGGTGATACTGCTCCATAAGATGACATTGGATAGTGTCACTTTACAATGCAGGGCCACAAGCTCAGCATTGTGAGGATGACGCCAATGCTCGGTCAAGGAGCATGGAAGTAGTTTAGCAGAGGAGGGAGCACAGGGTCGATTAGTAATTCGCTGCACCTGCGCCCCTAGACCTAAACCATGATTTAACCCTTGAAGTGTTATAGGACGCCAACTGCAAGGGTTAATAACCCCTCAGTTCATATTTAGCTGCCATTTCCCATAACACGTTCGTCTCTGAGGCGGGTATGCATGGACGCAGTTTGCTAGGTGTGGTTGTGAGGTGTTGAATGACGCTGAAGCCGGTCTCGCCCAATTCTTCCATAAACTGCCCTTCTGAAGTAGCCATGGTCACCTGAAAAATATACCGAGACACTGATCTCTGAAATTCCAGACCTCCATTACTGGACGATGTCCCCCCCCCCCCCCCCACTCCTCGGTTTATCACTACATTTCAGGTTCACATTAATACAATCATAAGAACCTGAGCTTGTTTCTTCAGCAGAGCTTTGTTTATCCTTCATGCTTGAAGGGACGCTCGTCTCAGATGTGCGTGACGCTCTGCCTTCTGTGTTTGCCCTTGGCAGCCTTTTGTTTGGCCACGTGTATGAGCGGGAGAACCGCGTGCGGCCTGCGCAGGTTCCCCACCTCGGCCAGAGTAATAGGCCGGAGGCTCTTGTCAGCTGTAACCTTCCCTGTGTCGGAATGCTGCTCATTAACAATGTACATATTATGTCATGTCTGTCACACCTACACAGGAGAGAATATGTAGGCCTCCATGGTTGTCATGGCGATCCAATGGCTTCAGGGCAATGGCCTAGGGCAAGTGTCAATATCCATACAAGAAATACTGAGATAAAAACAGATATTATTGCAATCAGTATTAAATCCAGGGAACAACAGTTCAGTGAAACTACAAAACTCTATGCATGTTATGAAAATGAGGAAAGAGGGAGGTGTTCTAAACTACAGTAAGGCCTAGACTCCACTGGGCCATTGGGTTACTCGTACATTGCGCCCAATGGGGTCGCTTGGGGCGCGTTTAGGGTGTGATATAGCGTGCCCATTTAGGTGCGACGAGTACAAAACGAGCCTAAAAACCATTGGGCCCTTATTGTACACATCACTAGGATGCACTCATTGATTTTCAATGGACGTGTCCATCGCCATTAGTGATGGGAAGCTCGGAAAAAAAACGGGAACATTTGGAAAA
>CM070036.1:5264198-5277785 GCA_036250615.1 Ptychadena robeensis | reverse complement strand
TTTAAAAGTCCGACCCGCCCGTTCGCAGACAGTAAATGGCGATGTTCGCCCATCTCTACTGGACGGCACCATCTCGTCCAGTAGCACTAGCAGTGCTGGACGAGATGCTGTCGTCCTGACCGCTAGGGCGGTTAATAATTAAACTGCACACAAATAATGACACAGGAGAAAAAATAATAATTTGAGAATAATAACTATTGTAAATCCCCCCCCCCCCATCATTCACATTAATATTAATGTTGAGAATTGGAGCAGGTCTTTCCTGCGCGGTGACACGGTGGACAGCTGTGTATTCTCCTCTCTCCTTATCTCCATATATCTCATAATATAGAACAGCTGTGAAAACTAAGAATAACCCTACACGGGTTGGGAAGTGAAACGCCAACTCAGCGCACATTGCCGTCTGGCGGGACGGCCTGATATTTTCGTGGTTATAGAATGTCGCCAAGATTAGACGAGGTGATCACATCAGACGCTTGGATCAACACGCTGCAGGCTAATGAACGCGATAATTAAAGTTAATTACTTGCTTTATTGTCCTGACCTCACCTAGCCCCAGCTCTGTCATAGACTATGCAATGCGTGCGGGCATTTTATCATCTGTGGTCTTGATGTTTGAAGGTAGCCGAAGACGAGGCGATTCTGCAGCGTGCAGATGGACTGCAGCGTGATGATGATGTGTCGGCCCCTCAGCTGATCGGCTGCCACCCTTTGTGTGTTGTCCCCATCCAAAGTAATGGGATCGGCTGGGAATTTACCAACATGTCGGATCACTGTGCGATCCGACATGCGGGTGATTCCTGGTAAATCTGTCAAGGTGGGTGCAACTGATTTGCGACCGCCAAATGTTTGGCTACCTTTAGCAATTGAAGATGATTGGAGGCGACCATTAATGGCCGGCCTTTCTGAAGGTACTTCTAATACTGACCATGGCCACAACTTTAGATTGGGATTCATGACTTCACTTTGAGTTCACTAATACACTTACAGCTAGTTGAAGTGTATTGGAATGGCACTGTAAGCTTTAACCCCCTGCCCTTCCTGATGGCACCATCTCATCCATCGCTGTCCTGTCAGTACTGCACTGAACAAGATATAGCCGCCCGGCGGAGATCGGTGCCCCGGCAGCGCAAACTGACCGATCTGGGCTGTCCTGGTGGCTCAGATCATCTGAACTGGCTTCTGCGCGGAATCCGCATTCCCCCCCAGAGTGACGTGATGATGTCACATAGGGGAGGTGGCGGAAGATTCAAAAGTACATCACACGGAAACAGTTTTCTATGGAGGTTTAATTTCTATTTCAGTGTGATTCCCCAGATGTGTCCCTTTGAAGTTAACCCTCTCTCCCCTGGTGTGATGTCACCAGGTCCATCACACCAGGGGAGAGAGGGTGCCAACGGGAATCGTACTGGATACAGTGATAACTATCCAATACAATTCAAAGTAAAAAAAAAACCACAAAACACATTTCCAATTCAAAAAAGTTTTTTATTATAAGCGAAAACAAATATAAATATTAAAAAAGTAGTATTTTACAGATTTTATAATTTAAATTATACATTTAAATTATTTTTTTTTTTAAATGTATTTTTTTTTTACATAATTGTGTGTTTCAAACATTATTATATTCCGGATGTCTATTAGACCCTTGTACGGACATATTTTGGGAAGTTACAGGACTACAACATAAAAATAAATACATTAAAGTCTATGGTGCAGAAATCTGGACCTCAGCAGTGCGCTAGGGAGGTTAATATTGCTTTTCTAATGTCTGGGCTTAACCCAGCCCGGTACAGGGGTGGTGCTAGGCTCAGGAGGCTATACATATGGTTGATAGGAGGGACCAAGTGTTCTTTCCTGGTGATTATTCTTCAAACTTCAAGCTCCTTCAGCTCCAAGTGTCTTGGCATGGCTATGAAACGTCTTCAACACAAATAATCGAGTCCAGTTGGATATGACCAACTACTTCCTGCTATACAATGACTGGGATGACGCTTTACAGACACTAATCAAATTAACCTACCAACAGTGGCAGTTTTAGGCATGGGTGGGGAGTGGCATCTGAAATGTTTTTCGATGCCTACATGTCTTCCCCCCCCCCCCCCCACACCGTGCCCGCCTATCCACACGGGGAGAGAGAAGGAGTAGAGGACACTCACCAGCAACCCCCCCAGGAGTGCTCTCTCTCCCTGGGAGTGGGGATGGGGTGTCCATGTGTCCCACCTCACCTGCACCCCCCTCCAGCCCCCCCGGGAGTGACCATAGATATATTCCGAGGGGGTGCAGTCATCAGAGAGGGTGCTTGCCCAGGGCGCTGATCTTCCTAGGGCCACACCAGTCTACCAGTATTAGAGGAAACCCATTGAGAAAAAAGAACATACAAAGTTCTTGCAGATAGTGTGCTGGCCAATAGTCAAACGTGGAAGACCAGTGCGGTACAGTCAGGGAGCTAACCACTGAGCCACCATTCCATGTCCACTGATTCATTGATTACTACATGGCCAGAAACCTAACAGCTAAGATGCCATACCCACAGAGATAAACAATTACTGCATGGCCAGAGAGCTAACCAATGAGCCACCATACCATGTTCCCAAAGTCAACCATTCCATAGCAAGAGAGCTAACCATTGAGCCACCATGCCATGTCCTCTAAGTCAACCATTTCATGGCAAGAGAGCTGACCAGTGAGTAACATGCCAAGTCATCAATAACCACATGACCAGAGAGCTACCCACCAATGCCATGTCCACAGAGATAAACAATTACTGCATAGCCAGAGAGCTAGCCACTGAGCTACCATGAAATGTCCTAAAAATCAACGATTACTCCATGGCAAGAGAGCTAGACAGTAAGTCGCCATGCCATGTCCACAGAGTCAATGATTACTGCATGGCCAAAGAGCTAACCACTGAGCCGCCATGCCATGTCCTCAAGGTCAACGATTACTCCATGAGCATAGAGCTAACCACTATGCCATGTCCACAGAGATAAACAATTACTGCATAGCCAGAGAGCTAACCACTGAGTCACCATACCATGTTCCCAAAGTCACCGATTACCTCATGGCCAAAAAGCTGACCACTGAGCCACCATGCCATGTCCTCAAAGTAAACGATTAGTCCATGGCCAGAGAGCTAACCACTGAGCGACCATACCAGGTCCACATACTCTCCTTAGTGTAAACTTAGTTTTAGTAATTATGAAAATAATGATCTGAAGAATCAGAAATTAGAATGATGATTAGCAGGAAGGTCGGATCTTGGTGGTCAGGTGCTGACGTTGCGCAGAGGTTTGCACTTTGCACGGGACAATCTCCTTGCCATCTCTGCACGTACTATTCCATGATTACACTCAGGAAGATAAGATACACATTTAATATGAGCTGAACATTAACAGTAAGTGAAAGTGCAAGTAGCATTGCGTGCGATTCCGATGACATTTCCATCAAGCGAGCGGAAAGTTCATGAGCTCAGCCGGTCTGTTTGAGTTTTCTGCCTTCTGGGTAAACCGAGCCCGTAATGCCGGATATCAGACAGAACTCTGGGTGCATGTTACAATAATAAATCCATCCAGTTATGTGTTCTTTATATAAAATGTATATGTAACGCCAACACTGTTTATTAAATAGACTAAAACTAGGTCTCCACTACCGTCAAAAAACGCATTTGACCTACGTGTTTTCAGGCTTCGGCAACGTTTCCATTGATAATCAATAGTACAGTACACAGTATAGAATGGGGAGGTGTGGGGCTCAGAAAAGCCTAGAAAGCGCACGTGTGAATGCTACCAAAGTCTTCACCAACTTTCCTTTAGTCACAGACAGTTAAGAGCAGGGACACTGCTGTCCTGGGCCCAACCATCTAGTGGTGGCTTGGCAGTTCACTCACCTGTAGAGTAAAGCTGGAAACACACGCATAGATATAATCCAGATCGATGGCCACTTCGAGCGCCATGCGTGCTCACGGCCAATCTATCTGGCCCATATCTAATGCAGCCATCCCTGTTTTGGAGGGGGATAAATCAATCCCGCTCAAAAACAGGGATATCGGACATGACCGTAAATCACAGTTGGTGCCCATTGCTTTGCATTGGGACCGTGGGGTCTCCATGCAAAGCATCGTCGGAGCTGGAGAAACAGCAGTGCTGCACTTCCAGCTCCTTCGATATCGGACAGCAGTGCAATGACATGACATGTCATCAGCGAACTCCCACGATTCTAATCGCGGAGTGGTGATCGCTAGTGATTTGGCAAGCGATCAGAAGCGATCTGGTGGCCTGTGATCAAATAAGCTGAAACGCAAAATGAATGGGGAGGAGTTCAAAAATCAAGTCTCAATTTATTGAGGCGTGAGTATTAAACACGTCCATTCATGTCTATGGGCGCGACCTCATGTCTATGGGCGCGACCTCCCACGACCCGCGTTCAAAAAACGAGGTGAGCTGCACTTTAGATCACGTCTGTGAAGAAGACCCCATTGAAAAGCATTTAAATCAGCCACGGCACGGACGTGATTTAAATCGTGTGCGATGACCGCGGCTGATCGCTTCCATTTAGTTGAATGGGCTTGTCCCCACTTCAACTAAAGGCCACAATCGAGCGTGGACGTAGTGCGACCCGTAATCAGAATCTCGGCTCCCCACATTTTTGATCGCGGGCCGCAGCGTTATGTTCTCCCAAGATTAGACTTACGGCTGGGTGATTTCAACCAGGAAGTGGGGCAGGACATCTTGCCCCTCCCCGCCTGATCACCCCCATAGACAGTGAATGGGCACGGTTGAAATGACAAGTGATTTTAACCGCGCCCATTCAAGTCTATGGCCGCGATCAGGCGATTGAGGGTCTTAGTTGAGGTGAGCACAAGCCCACTCAACTAAATTGAGGCGATCAGCCATGATTACAAACGCGTCAGCCCTGCGGCTGATCGCCTAGGTGGGACCATAGCCTTAGAGGTGAATGGGCACGGTTAAAAAAATTGCGTGTCATTTAAACCACGCCCCTTCATTCTCAGGTCGGGGTGGGGCAAGATGTCCTGACCCCCCCCCCTCCCATTTCCTGCCTGCAATCTCTGTGCCGCGAGTCTAATTGAGAAAGATCACTGGGTGCCAACGGTCTCCGCGCCGCGGCTGATCGCGTAAGTGGGAACAAGCCCTTGTGGTAAACACATCATTTGCACCAATGTATTTATTCATTCCTAAATATGAAAGCTGGACTGCGGACAGATCAACACTGAAATCATTAACACATTATATAGATTTCTAATGCAACCGTGTGATATCGCCAATCTATGGAGGGAGAGAAATCTCATCACTGTGCTGATATCATTAACGCGAGAAGGGTTGTTAGATCTTACGGACATGGCGCCGTCACGTTTCGTTGACTATGTATCCCCGGCACAATGATATCATCACACCAGATCGGTCCTGTGTACTGTGGACATTGAACGACTCTAAACGCTATCTGAACGTTCCTCCATTCCGCTCACTTATCTCCTTCAGCGCCTCGGCACTTCGCGAAGGCGCGTCCGTGTTATAGGTTTGCGTGCGGCAGGATGAAAACCCAATTATGTTGATTTGAAATTTGATTTGATGGTCCTATGCATCCTCGTTTCGCAATTACACTGACACATGGGTTACCATGGAAACGCTGTCTAGTAAAGCCACTATAGAGCTTTTTATTGGTTGTCAACCAGAATCTATTACGGTCGCGGCGATAAGGGAGGCAAACCGTGTTTTGGGTTTTTTTTCTCAGGTCATGGCAGACATGATTGTTTTATAGGTTAGTGTCAGTCGCTGGAGATACATTCTTTAACAAATTACCAAAGCCTAACGCAATGAGATCTCATTATTCTGGATGGGGTAGGACAACCGTGTTTCCCCGAAAATAATTATATGAATTTTTGCTCCCAAAGATGCCCTACATCTTATTTTCTGGGGGATGTCTTATTTTTCCATGAAGAAGAATACGGCACTGGGGTATCAGGGTGGGGGGATCACTAAAAATGACACAGGGGGGATCAGAGGGGGGAATCAGAATGGCCCAGGAGACTCAGAGGGGGGATTACCATTTGAGTAACCCCTTCTGATCCTCCTGTGTCATTTTGATTCCCCCTCTGATCCCCCCTATTCAGAGTTACAGTACTGTATCTTCGGGGGTGCCTTATATTTCAGTGTGAGGCAAAAATGTACAGGTGCCTTATTTTCAGGGAAACAGGGTAGGATTTGAGAGACTACCCCATACAGGGTTAGTATCACATGTAATGGTTCAATTGAAACTGATTATTTTATAAAAATTCTGTTAACTTGGTAAAAATAATTATCATCCATTATCGTCCACTCCACCCACCATGTAATGCCACCGTCCGCTGGTATGGAATCCGGGGCAGTGCAGTCACATACCATAGCTACATCTACATGGACTGAAACAAGATGCTGGGCCTTGGAATGAACAGCTGCCGTCCATCTATAGGATAGACTGGAATGTACAATAATCACTATACTGCTATGTACTCTGCTGTGTATGACCGATGGCTATAAATATGGTGGAATTATGGAAGCCGTAGTAGCCCCCAAGTATGGGGCTCCGCAGTGTTCTAACATAGGAGAGCATAGGAGATGATGATCCAACAGAAGACTAAAGCCCCCCATACACCACATACAATTACCATGCAACTTCTGTAAACCAACTTTTCTTCTACCAAAACCATTTAATAGGAGGACCTTTCTAATCCTTCCAATCACTATGTATTCTATCAGGGAGGTCACTATACTACATAGTTGTTGGTAGGTCTCATGAAAGTTGTATGGAGGAATCTGAAGGTGTATGGGGGGCTTAAGGCCTCATGGTCGGTTGGAAGCTAGACATGGTCGCAAAATTTCAACTGGATGTGGAATCAACACTAAAATTGTTGTACATATAGGGACAGGTTGTGGCAACATATGGGAACATGTTGAAGTATATATTGAGTAAATTTTTTATTTGACTTTGACTTTGAACTTAATTCATGTAAAAACTACTTGTGCTAGAACAATGCCTTATAATGTTCCCACAAGATCTCCAGCAATGTTGGTGATGATACCATTTACAGGGGGTTGGCATTGTGCTTGTGCCTACCCTGGGTAGTTTCCTTGGTCACCACTAGGTGGCTTTCTGCAAATCATGTGTTGGGTAAACTTGTCTCGATAGAATGAGGCCTATATAGGTGTGCCACGCCCTCTCACACAGGCCTGAGCCTTGGACCCTGTATCTGAACGTTGGTCCTGTTTGTGGCCCCGAATCTGAACCTGTACCTTGTTGCTGTATCTCTTCCTGTTTGTATTTCTGTTTGTAGTGATGGATGTTCGCAATCCTTGTAGCCGGCCAGTAGGAGCAGTAAGGTCCTTTTCACTAGAGACCGGGTCTTTCAGTGAACTATCGGCTTAGAAAACTGGAAGTGACGTCACATCCGGCAATCAGAACTAGGAACTATGCGTTCCAGGTACCAGAAGTGACATCACTGACGTCACTTCCTGTTTGCCTGATTCCAATTCCCCACAAACAGGCTTTTTAAAAAGTCTGATCTGCCTGTTCGCGAATGGACCAGGCTGAAGTTCGGCCATCACTTCCTGTTTGTATTCCTATCCTATTCCTGATTACGTTCCCATGTTATTCCTTTATCTTGATCTGCAGTTGAAGTTGTACCTGAACTTGCACCTGACCTAACCTGGTCACCCCTCTGTCCTGAACCCTGACGGTCAAAAAATACCTTAGATAGTATGCTATGCTGTTTTAATAGCATTAGTTGTGGCTATTTCCATTAACAATCTAAAAAAAATTTACTATGTGGCAAAGACTCATCTCTTATATACCTAATGTTATCTCCTACTATGGAGCACTATGTAGAATCTCATATATGTAAAAAAGCTGCTCATGGGTAAGTTGATAGTGCCATGTTTGTAAATAGCTGCTCATGGGTAAGTTGATAGTGCCATGTTTGTAAATAGCTGCTCATGGGTAAGTTGTTAGTGCCAGATTACAAAATAGGTCTCTCTATAAGTTGGTCAGTGGGTTCAGAGAATGGATACAGCTAGTGTTTATACATGAAGTTTCAGCCCTGCACCCTATGAACTAATACCTACACCCTGGCATTGGCCTTTTGACTTGGATTGAGAGAGTGGAACTAACCCAGTGATGCTGTTCTATTGCTTTTATATATATATATATATTTTTTGTATATATTGTTTTTTAAGACACACATTACAGTGCAAAAAATATGGTAAGCCATGCTAAGAAAAAAGGCATTATAACAGTTTCTTACATACTGTATATAAACATTTTCTCCGGCCTACTAAGCATTTGTATCTTTACGGATCTAAATTATTCATCTGAACCACATACCCATACATATTTTTTCCCTCTGCCCCGTTTTGCTCTTATAAAAGCTCCTTTTTCACTCGTCAAACCCAGTTGGCATTTTTCTGAGAAAGAAAACTAGGTCAAGTATACATTAACCATTTGTGATGTAGACAAGTTCACTTACTTTAATCTTCGTATAATCTGATCCAAAGTGACAGCTGTTTGAAGTAAGGGGTGAGGCGTTGTGGAGGGCGGCAGAGCCGACATTCACATTCTCAGCATTTATCATTCCGATGACTTGAACTTTACAAATGATTTTCTTCCAGATTCGGCTCTGCTGAGAATCATTGATTTCTGGCTCTGGAGGTTCTCTTTGAAATGGGCCGATGTTAGGACAGAGTAGATAGGTGTCATCTACTGGGCGGTAGGGTTACCTTAAGGCAGTGGTGCCCAAACTTTCCCTGCAGGGCCCCCTTTTCTATTTAGGAACATTATCAAGCCCCCCTACCTATTCTATCACAGGTTAAGAATGAGGGCCAGTGCACCCCTGGAATACCTTTGCGCCCCTCCAGGGGGGCCTGTCATCCAGTTTGCCTTAAGAGCAAGAAGCTGCCTTAATCATTACATATTAGATATAGTAAACTAGTTCTTTATTAACCTCCTTGGCGGTCTGCCCGAACCCAATGGGGCACAAACGGCAATCCTCTGTGAACCCGCAGCGATTCCGCATTGCTGCAGGCCTGCAGATCATCTTAAACACCATTGGTGACCCTGAAGAGGTGGGGGGGGGGCAGTGCCATAGACCTCCATTATAATGGAGGGGTGTCGCTTTCCCAGGCCACGTACACGGGAGGGCGGGGAATACCGCACCATGTCGTGCCAGGGAGGTTAATAAAGTTGGTAGGTCGGGGAAAGAAGGGCAGGAAGGGTGGGGCAAAAAGGAAGAAATAGTGATGGAAAAAAAAGCAGGAATGTGAAACGCTACACCACCATCGCGCTGGCTCAGAGTTAAGTCAGTGTTTAATGTTATACATATATATATATTAGGATCATGGAAAACTACGCCACCACCATACCAGCTCAGAGGTAAGTTAAACTTATATTTTATATATATATCTTAGGTTATGAATGTACATCCACTTTGTTTCTACATGTAAAGGTTCATTATTGTATGTCAGTGGTGGGCAACTGAGGTGATATGGAGGGCCACAAGTGCGGCCCTCGGCATACAGTGGCTTTCAAAAGTATTCGGCCCCCTTGAACTTTTACACATTTTGTCACATTACAGCCACAAACATGACTCAATTTGATTGGAATTCCACGTGAAAGACCAATACAAAGTGGTGACATGTGAGAAGTGGAACGAAAATCATACATGATTCCAAACATTTTTAACAAATAAATAACTGCAAAGTGGGGTGAATACTTTTCAAGCCACTGTAACATATAGGACCGCCAAAGCCGGGTCAGCGTGTGACCACTACACATGGTGATGTATGGAATGCCCCATATACATAAACAGAGGTTATGTGCCTCATAGATATTATCAAAGTCTAGTGGAAGCATAGGCGCTCAGGCGCTGTCTGGGTCACTCATTAGCTTTCATGTATGCCTATTAGCATGCTCAGCTGGAGGCTCAGCGAGTCCCTCTCCTCCTCTTACCATTCTAAGAAGTTCCCAGATGAGCATGTGTCAGTGGAGGATCGGTAAACAGGTGAGTTCCTATGCCATATGCATTAACAGTTTGGGGCCACCAACACCCAACGGGCCCCAGGTTGGGCACCTGGGTTGTATGTGATGAGAAAGAATGACTTCATCAATTGTAGACCTTGTTTCATCAAATATCAAGGTCCCTGACTTGTTTAATCTAGGCCTTACCCTGAATTCTCCATCACTGGGTTTGATCCAACCACCACCAGCCAGGGAAGATGTATTGGGAACGTTGACCAAGGGAAACCTCATGACAAGACACTCCAGTCCATTGCAAGGAGTCTTCTAATAGAGTTCCAGCATCTCCACGGTCCCCAAGATCTTGTGGAGAGAACGGTGACATCCTCCTCACCTCGCTATCCTGGACCGGTGGACTTTTCAAGACGGAATTAAAATGTGAAATACAAAATATATTTTAGAAAGTTGATGGAATGAATCAACTGTAAATACCTTCTGTCTGGGGAAGACAGCGCTGCACGTCTTTCCCATGGAGTAACGTTGCTCCAGGCAGGTGCCTGCTGGCCTACATGACAAACATCCGTTGGATTTTCCTCAGAGAGATGAGGAAAGGGAAAATATTAGCATTGCCACTAGCAGACAACTGTTGTGGTGTTTGTCAGCGATAAATCGAGAACTGCCATTGGTCACATGGATAACACAACTTTCCTCCATGATCTAGAAATGGATGTTGAAGAGGAAAGGCCTCGCTCATGGCCGGGCTCTGCTCTCTAACACGTAGTGGATTTACTCCGGCTCATTTCTCACACTGTACTTTATGTCATTATAACCATAAAGCTCCTCAGAAATTCCGGGGCCTCAGGAAAAATAAGCACGGGCAAAATCAGATTAAGGAAAATCCCTGTATGCAGAATCCAGAAAGGATTAATGGAAGAAGCTACTTGCCAAGATTAACCCCACCGACACCAGAAACCTCTGAAGGCTCCTACTGTTCCTCTGAATGGAATTCAGAAATGTGGTCAAAGAGTGGTCCAGTATGGTCATGTGTGGCTTTAGGCTTGGTCTACACTAGGCAGAAACCAAGGGTAGTATAATGGACACGTCGGTGTGACATGCCTATAGTGGCCGTCCACGGTTTGCCCGGTGATCTGGCGCTATTTCAGGGTGCTTAGGTCGGCAATACCGCGTCCTATACTTTACATTAGCAAACTGTGGCCGAAAACACATTGAGTGTGGTTTGCGTAGGATGGAAAACTGCCGAATCCACACTGCCCAGTCGTGTATGCTGTGCCACCCCCTGATGCGGTCATGACATGCCAGACTATACAGGGGCAGCTGCACTACGTGGTTTTCTACGCGGTTGCCACATGTTGACCACGTGTAGTGTAGACTACATTTTTTTTCCATGTTTTGCATGTTTGCCCGGCCGGGAGTTGAGGATCTGGCAGCATCCCGTGGTATGTGATGTGCGCAAATTGCAAACCGTGTTTACCAATGGGCAGGGTATGGGGTGTGCACATGCCATACCTGGTTTGCCAATGGAAAGTATAGGACCCTGTACTGGCAACATGGCGAAAAAAACATGCCCTAAACTCTCTGAAACAGCAACCAAAGAGCGAACAAACCAAAAGGCAGCCCCAGAAACCATGGATGGCGTTATGGATACATTGGCGTTCAGTGTCTATAACTCCACCTGCAGTTTCTTAGGGCATGTTTCCACTTTTCTGACAGATCACATACACTGTACCTGCCTGGCAGATGCTCTGTTTTCACAGCGCTGAGCTGATCCGCCGATGCATGGGTTAACGTAGTACAGTGCGTTAACCCCATGCATTGGCGGATGTCTAGAAAAAACTAATGTAACTTTAGATATTTAGTTCGTCCATCGCCAATATCAAATGAAAATACATTTGATATTGATAAAAATTAACCAACGTGTTCGATGACCTTTCAAACGATTTTTTGTTCGAGGTCGAGCAAAATTTATCCAACAAACAAATTGGCCATTCTAGATTTTTGTTCAACCAACCCAAAAATTGTTCCTTATTCGAAAGAATCTACACATGTAAACCCACCTTAGATTTCACCAGCATCCCCCCTTCCCCAGTGCTCTGCAACCAGAGACCCGGGGGGAGGAGCGTGCTCACCTAGAACGCTGCTGATCACCCTAGGACCGCCCCTGGTAGTGATTAACCTCCTGGGTGTTTAGCCTGTCCCCATACACCTTTAGATTTGTCTGTCAGATTTCCTTTAGATCTCCTTTTGGTTTACCAAAACCATGTTCAATCACAGAGGACCCGGCACTACATACATACACTACATTGTTGGTAGATCTAAAGGTGTCTGGAGAGAGAAAGAGAGAAAGAAAGAAAGAAAGAAAGAAAGAAAGAAAGAAAGAAAGAAAGAAAGAAAGAAAGAAAGAAAGAAAGAGAGAGAACGAAAGAGAGAGAACGAAAGAGAGAGAAAGAAAGAGAGAGAAAGAAAGAGAAAGAAAGAGAGAGAGAGAGAGAGAGTTGGCTGGCTGGAGTTTTGCTGACTGAGTCCATCTTTGTTGCTGCAGGACACAAGGATATTACATTCCTCCAACCTGAGCAGATTATCTCTCTCCAGTAACCGCCTTATCCTCTGCAGGACATGAGAGCGCTCTACTGAAGAGGCCGGAGATGAGAGATATATTTGTAGAAGTGTTTCATGTTGGAGAGGGAAGGAGGTGTATGATGGAGGTGTAATTACAGATACACATCAGATCCAGACACCATGGGGATATTGGGGATTTAAACTTGTATGTAAATGTCAACTTATGTTTCATAATAAAAACACACATAGGTGACATTTTCAGGAGCTTATCAGAACTGAATATGTTTATAACAGTTGACATATTGAGGTCATTTCATAGAACATGGCAGATCAACTTATATTATTATTGTTCAATGTTATTAATTTAAAGAGAGAGAGATAAAGACACAGGAAGTGAAGTGCAGGAGATGTTACAAACCAAGGTCCCCTCACACAACTCTCTCCTTGGTTTCCACCTTATCTGTAAAGCCATGTTCCCACTGATTTGCGTTATGCCCATTGACATGTATTTTCATCAGATATAATTTGCACTTTGTGGACCCACGCATACACAACTTACTACCACTATCCATGACATCAGACAGTATCCATGTCGCCAGAATGTTCTGCACCCCAACACATACAGACATAATTGCAATGACAGTAGCAAGATCCACAGTCCATCACTTATGAGAACTGTACCCAGTATACCCAGCTCACATCCCAGTATCTATGTCACTAGTGAGATCTGTACCCATGCCCAGCTTACATATCACTATCTATGTCACCCAGTATACTCAGATCACATTCCAGTATCTATGTCACTACTAATGAGACCTGTACCCAGTATACCCAGATCATATCCCAGTATCTATGTCACTATAGAGACCTGTATCCAGTATACCCAGCTCACATCCCAGTATCTATGTCACTATAGAGACCTGTATCCAGTATACCCAGCTCACATCACAGTATCTATGTCACTAGTGAGATCTGTACCCAGTATACCCAGCTTACATATCACTATCT
>CM070036.1:5228735-5245736 GCA_036250615.1 Ptychadena robeensis | reverse complement strand
TGCGAATTTTAGGCTTTATGCGAATTTTTGAGTGTTTATGCGAATTTTTGGCGTTATGCGGATTTTCGACTTCGCAGTCGAAACGAAATTCGATTGGTAAACTCGAAATTTAAGTAGAATCGAATTTTATTAATTTCGACCATCTCTACTGGGGGGGGGTCCGAAAAGTTTACAAGTATGGGCCTGAGATTTCTTATGGTGGCCCTGATCCCCCTCCTTAGGAGGAATAGGTGTGACTCCCCCTTCTAACTTCCCACCCTGGTTGTGGGCATCTGCTGGTTGAGAACTACTAGTCAACTGGCCTTTCCAGGTCTCCTGACTACTGTGCATCCTCCATATAGGATCAGGGATGCTCTATGACCTCTTAGCCTCAGCTTTGCTAACTGAATCTTAAAGGTCACAGACGTATTACAGCGGCCTCTACGTACATCACCTTCCTTAAGCCCCCCATACACGTTCCGATTTTTCGTACGAATTTTGCCCGACTGACCGATCGGGTCGGGAGATTAATCGATCAGGAGATTAATCGGATTCGGAATTATGTACCCGACCGATCCCGATTTCTCAAAATCGGCTGAAAAATCGGTCGGGACCACTTCGGACCTGCCCGTAAATTTTTGGTCGATCTGCTGGTAATAAATAGGGTCGGGCTGATGGATCGGTGATAATTCGAATTCCGATTTTTCGTGCCAGCCGACCGACCGACCATAACATTTTAGGTGAAAATCGGGTGACAGGATCGGATGAAAAATCGGTCGGGAGAATAATCGGAACGTGTATGGGGGGCTTTATATTTAGATAAGAGGCAAAGACCCTTGCTGCATGCAATGACATGATTCCTCACATTCCTGTCCTGTGTTCTCCCTTCTGTCTCATGACAGCTGCAATTTTTAAAAAAACAATTAACAAGTTTCTGCCTAATGAGTAAGATAGAGGGAGAATATGAGCAGAGATAGAGCTTCCTAATTACAAGCCCCTCCGAACACATCTATCTCTACAAACAAGCGGACTATTTGTTATAATCAGTATGGCTCTCTGCCTCCCCCATACACCAGCTGTCTATGAGCTTCATCCCCTGTTCCAGCTTTATCACCCTTCCATACTTGAGATTGAAGTATGGGAGTGCGCTGGAAAAGGGCAGATAAGCCCCCCCCCCCCCCCCATGACGCTTTTCAAATTATGTAACTACTTTTTCAGTTGTACTTTTTACTCTTACTGGATAGGTATGGGTATAATAACACACAATAGTGGGGGAAGCAATACACAGTTTGTAAAATAAATGGTTGTTACTGGATATACTTGAGTATAAGCATGGGGTGCACACAACCTTTTTAGTAGGCACCTCAGATGAGTACTAGGAGATGGTGTTTGGTACTCACCCCATATTTATGTGGTCTTCCTTACTGTCTCACTCACTGTCCTCTGTGTCAGCCTTCTGCATGGTAGGATTTGCTGCAGATGGACCTCCCTGTTCCTGATTGATCCTCTGATTAGCTGTCTCCATCCACAGGTCACCAGCTGGCTTTGGCTCAAATGTAACTCTCACAGAACAATACCCCCAGATCTCATGCTTCAGTATTTTCTGACTTAGTAACTAACCCCTGACACTACCTGCAGTCCATATGTCACCCTTTCATAGTCATATTCCAGCTGTCACAGAGTGCTTTTCTCTTGTCAGATTTTACCCTTACATATGCCTACTCTGACTTTCATCCCCCAGATCTCCAACACCCTTAGAAGTCCAATCTTTTTTGGATTAGTAATTAACATTCCCAGTGTCACACCCCTAACTGCAACCTTTCATAGTTATTCATGTTTCCCTGCAGTTATCCAAGTGACATAAATTGTATACATGTCACATTAAGCTGCGGCCGCCCAGACACGGAGCGCCTCCAAGTTGTTAGTACGCATATGAGCTGTGTAACAATAATGCAGGGACGCAAAGCTAGGTTTTGGCCCCTTTTGAGTACCAGAGTGCCACTTATGTGCACCCCTGCTTATACACAAGGATATACGGTGTATTTTTTTTTATATAGCTCCTCATCTTCTGTGGCGCTGTGCAGATTTATCACTATTTAGGATCTGAAAAAAGCCCAGTTGATATGAAAAGAGCCGTAGTTTCATCTTTTTGTTTGTCGGAATGCAGTTTTAGATTGTGAGCTCCTGTGATGGACACATTGCCTTTGTCACCCCATAATCCTGTTACCTGGTGGAGCGTTGGACTGCAGGCTGAGACAAATCATTCTTTCCAGAGCTTCCAGCTTTTGGTTCATCTGCTGAAAGGCGTCTCTCTGTTCCTGTTGAATCGCCATGAACATGGATAACAACTGTGAACCTTCTGAACTCTGAGGCTGAAAACTAAGAAGAAAACAAAGCAGCAGGGACCTCACAATCCCATTCTTTATCCAGCAAAGACAGCACAGGCCATACACCCTTCCGCAGCTCCCATCTTCAAGGAGCAATTATGGGTAAAAATAGTTCCTTCTCACACAAGTCAGTACATTTTGGAGATCAAGTGTTCTGTACGAAAATGTATTTTTTAGAAATGGGTATAATAACGCCATTTCAGGAAGCCTTATGACCTCTCTTATTGTCAGACTTACTATTCCCATAAGCTGTGAAACATTTCATGTGACCCCAAAGTGCACCGGAATCTCTAAGTAATACAAAATCTCAAACAAAAGCGCAAGAATGGAAGGCGCTATTCTTACTCAATAATCATTCCTGGTTCAGGAAGTGTCAGCCATGTAATGGCAAGTTGCCCATGGCGGCATCATGGGCATCGAATGGTTTTATTTTTTGCTCACCCATGCTGCCGCCCCTGATATCACCCAGGGAGGAAGAGGAGCTCAGTTTAGGGGGTGTTGATTAAAGAGGGACAGGATCGTGTCTCCGGGCATTGTCTCAAATGACTCCCTCAAACCTGAACCAGCGTCCTCAGACACCGCTATCACAACCCCCCCGTGGACGACACTGCCCCCCCCCGTCTCAATGACTTTGAGTAGAATAGTCACCATAGAATAGAAATGGTTAAAATTTGTAGTGAGAATGTGGGGCTGGGATTGGAGGTCAAGGTTAGGAGGCCGAGAGGAGCCGCTGGGGCAGGTCGGCAAAGAAGAAGGTTGTCCGGCCCAGCCTGTTTTTTTTCTATTACAATTTTTGGTTTTCTTTTCTTTGCTGTTGTGTGTGTATATATATATATATATATATATATATATATATATATATATATATATACATATATTAAAAGGGGGGGGGGGTCTGTGGAGGTCTTTTTCAAGGTGGGGGACCCATCTGCTAGTATGGTGCTTCCCCAGTGCGTTGTCAGTGTTCCAACAAGGGATTGATCCCATTGGATGCAGGAATGGTTACTTCCAGTACTTCCAGCAGTGAGGCAAAGGATGGGAGTCATCATACAATGGTTAAGCACCCCCTGTAATATTTACTGACACTGGTGATGCCTATAATACAATAATAGGGCACATCCTACCTCCTTGGCATCATCACATACCCTGTGATGTAAGGACCTGGGAGTCTCAACACTGACACCAGAGATGTAAGGCCCTGGAAGGCCTATGCCTTAAATACAATAAAAGGGCACCCCCTGGACTATTTACTGACACTGGTGATGTAAGGACCTGGGAGTCCTATGCCTGTATTACAATATTAGGGCACCCCCTGGACTCAACACTGACACCAGAGATGAAAGGACCTGGGAGGCCTATGCCGGTAATACAATAATAGGGTACCCTCTGGACTATTTACTGACACTGGTGATGTAAGAACCTAGGAGGTCTATGCCTGTAATAATAGGGCAACCCCTGGAATATTTACTGACACCAGTGATGTAAGGACCTGGGAGCCCTATGCCTGTAATACAATAATAGGGCACCCCTACCTCCTTGGCATAATTACTGACACTGTTGATGTAAGGACCTGAGAGTCCTATGCCTGTAATACAATATTAGCACACCCCCTGGACTATTTACTGACACTGGTGATGTAAGGACCTGGGAGCCCTATGCCTATAATACAATAATAGGGCACCCCTACCTCCTTGGCATAATTACTGACACTGTTGATGTAACAACCTGAGAGTCCTATGCCTGTAATACAATATTAGCACACCCCCTGGACTATGTACTGACACCGGTGATGTAAAGACCTGGGAGGTCTATACCTGTAATAATAGCGCAAACCTACCTTCCTGGCATCATCACTGAAGTAAGGGAGGTAGAGCCCGTAAGAAGCCCATGCTGGAGGATGGTGCGAGCATGTTAGCAATCCTGAGTGCAGCTTGAGGGTAACAAATTGGGTCACACTCTGGAATTACCCTCAGGAGGTTAAAATGCAAAGCATCAACACCAAAAGGTTCAGTTTTAGAAATTTTCTGTCTGGTTGTTCTCATTAGAGAGCTACTAGGTTGTTGTGTGAGTTCCGAAAAAAAAAACATTCATAATGCTTGTACATACAAAGAAGAATGCTATACATATTGTTAACATGGCTATGATATTGTTTGGAGTGTGTGATCTGGGTACCGGTCACTTTAAGTATTTCATCCCTACCCATTACATATTTAAAGATTAAAACCTTTAAAGTTTCAGTCTTGTGATTATTCTCTGCCTCTCTACAGGAAACTAGTCACTTTCTTAACATTAAAACTTCATGCTGAGGAGACATTCATCCCTCGAGTCGTGTTCGCTGCCTCCGACGCGTTTCATGGTGACGTACCTCTGCAGGCTATTGGTCTGTTGAGGTTTCAGGCCAGATTTCGAGTTTCCATGGTTACACTTCTTTTTCTGCATGCCGGCTAACTCGTTCTTCAGCTTCTTCGCTTTGACTATCTGCATCAGTTCCCCCAATTCTTCCTGTAGGAGAGAAAGTAGGTTGTTGCTGTGATCGGGCACTGGAGAGTAGTCTGAATACATTAGCCGAGAGGAAAGAGGATTCATACATTTTTCAATAGTCTCTTCCCACCAGAACATCACAGAGACTTGATAAAGCGGAATATTTCATGGTATTTAGACTAAACGCTGATGGGGGGAGAAGAAGGAACTGACAATCTGGATATAAGAGCCGGATTTGTAGCCACTAGATAATTAATAGAAAGGATGTTTTTTTGTTTAGAGGTCCGAGCTTTAACAATTGCCCTAGATGAAGGAAGTTTGTTGGAAACTTATGAAACCGCAGCATAACTTTTCTGAAGCATCAGTGAAATCCTTACAGATACAGAAAATCAAGCTCATGGTAGTGTGTAAAGGATTGTGCATTATAAACGTCTGTCTTAGAACCCTTAAAGTGAATTTTTTTTTAATTATATAAACTATTAAATGCTATATACTGTATACAGTGATCCAGTGGTATAAAGAGATAATGCCACTTCAGCCCCCCATACAAGTTTAGATTTCCTCCCTATTTTTCAGGTGATCGACCGCCGTGTGCACTCACAGCAGTCGATCGGCCCAAAAATCGGGAGGTTATCTAAAGCTTAAAGGGCCGCCAAATCAATCTAAGCCATTACGGACATGTCCGCAATTCTTAGATCGGTTTAAATACTTTGGATGGGGAACAGCTTCCCCTTTCAAAGTATGTGTTCTGGCCGACGGAGTCCAGAATTGGACTCTGTTCTGGACTCCGTCGGCCCCTGGCAGAGCCATGAACACATAACCTGTCGGCTCTCCCTCCAAAGCTGGAGCGCAGGGGGGGGGGGGGGGGGGGGGGGGGGGGGGGGGGGGGGGGGGAGAGTGAGGTGGTAGCAGCTCCACCTCCCTTTGTGTGTGTCCCTTCGCTGTGACAGTTAGCACAGAGCTGTCAAGCCGGTCCCTAGATGCTGTCCGTCGGGTCCCCCTAGCCCAACGAACATACCCTAAGTGCTGCGGATTTAGACGCGATTTTCTGGCAGATTGACCACGCAGGATGACGTAATTACGCGGTGGGAAATGTATCAACCCAGTATCTACCCGGGGATGACATTTAGACTGAGAAACAGCCCACCATCTGCTTGTTACCTCTGCAACATTTTGGAGTGAACTGACTCATCCCCCTGGAATGTGGGGTGTTGTCTGAGGTGTAAAAAAAGGTTCAGCTCACTCAAGTTTGCGTCTTCCCTGTGTGATCCCCTTTGGGGCCCTGTGTGGTCTGTGTTCCTGCCGGCATCTCCTGTGAGCCAGAGATTCCCTCTTGGGTCTTTGTGTTCTCCTTTGTTATAGACTTTGTATAGTCTGCCCTGAGAAAAGAGCTGAACTCTTCACCTCAAGTCTGGGTGCACCACAAGGTCCAGGAAGACTTCTGCTGTTTGCTGTCAGAGAGAGAAGCTGTGCTGGAGAAGTTGTCTCCATGGGAACCTGTCTGCCTAAGTTGAGTTCAAGAGCACCTGTCACGGGGTTGAGAAGGGGATCTGCCTGTTGCTGACACTGGCAGCAGGTATCGTGCTGCCAGTGTCTGAAGGAGCCGTACCACAGATCACCTAGGGTGAAGGTGAGAACTACTAAGGAGAAGGTCAGAGGTTATTTTGTGAGCTCACAGTTTATTAGGTTACACGAGTCAGGGGGATTTATTCCAAAGTTTTACTACTGTAGTCTGCTTCTGTCAATGTGAAATCCTGCTCCCTCACCCTCTCCCCCATAGACTGCAAGACAAGTTACATAAAGTTCATCAGCATCTACACTTTCTGTGTACAAGAACTCTTCTTGCCGCTGCCCAGACCCAAAACTATTATACATCCAGCAGCACCTTCGGGTCCCATTGCTACATTAAGAATAACCACCTTAAGGGGATTGGTAACCATCGACTGAAATCACAATATCCGTGCATAGACTTACCTGCATGGCGGATGCTCTGTCTTCACTGCACCGAGCTGTTCTGCCGATGCAAGGCTCAACGTAGTTGAGTACGTTGAGCCTCTGCATCGACGGATGTGTTCACAGAGCATCCGCCGAGCAGGCAATGGCATATGCTTCATCGGGATCTCCGCCAAGCAATATGCTTATCGGAGGGGGCCCCGATGTATAATGTAAACATAACCCTAAGGGGTAAGCAAAATACCATGGACACAAAAAAGAAACAAAATATATAAGACATCAACAACTAATGTAAATATTAAAACCAGTCTTTATTTAATAAAAATGGACTGGGATTAAAAACACGTAACCCACAATCTGCAAATCTCAGGAAAAATAAAAACAATCAACAATTTTTGATTAATATCGCCCTCGTGGTGAGTGATTAAACCATACAAATACATTTAGCATGTTTCGCCCGAGGCACAGGGCTTCATCAGGAATAAGAGAAATGTTTGGTAAGACTCCAAGAAAAACACACAGCAAAACAAGTGCGCCACCTTTGTGCCTTAAATTATTTAGCTTACCCCTTACTAGGGGGTTTCCTTATAGGCCCATGTTATTTATATTATTATTCAATATATTCTTTTCACTCTTCTTTAATTCCCCCCTTAAGTTTTCAGTTTGATATAATTTTTTTTTCACTTGCTACAAAAAATATCTTCAAATCTAAAACATACTCTGCTGGAAAGATCAGATGTGCTGAGGTGTTGGGGTGTGCATACCTGGTTTGGTCATTATTAAGGGTTCCCAGTCTCCCCATTATTTGCTGTCTAGGATCATGAGAAAGGGAACATACAAGTGTAGATAACTCGATAATTTAAAATTGTGAATACTGAAGCATTCATGACTTCTGAAACCCTGATGACCTTTTATAACAAATGCAACCTGTGGTATATCCCAAATATAACAAAACTCTAATTTAAAGGTGGCCATACACAGGTCGATTTCCCACACGATTCCTGGTCGATCGATCACGAGACGCGTGCACGCCGATCGATCGGTGAGGAATCGAGTGCAGCCCATCTTGACCGATTGACCCCGCCTGATCGACATGGCCCCCAAATCGGATCAGCCAGAGAACCAACCTGTTGGTGTTTTCTGATCGATCGGGCACACATCAAGGGGAGTTGACATTTGTGAATTGATCGAATGGTAACAGAATCGTCCAGGAATCGGTGGCCTAAGGTGGTAGGCACAGACTTGTATGGTCTATCGATCAACGCCTGTGGCTTCACCGGAATCGATCGGATGGTTGATCGATCGCTCAGGAATCGACACGTGTATGGCTAGCTTTAGAGTGTAGGAAAAGTTTCTGCTATCTGCATCCTTTTGGTGTGACAACTCCACATTCAGTGGTCATTGGACAAATTGGAAAAGTTATTGAACAGAAGGGCAACAGTATGGACAATAAATAGTAACGGTCACTGCACATGCGCAATGTCCTCATTGAAGTTCTGCTTACAAATAGTGATGAGCGACTAGGCAATATTCGAATTCGCGTAATTTCGCAAATATCCGCCATAATATTCGATTCCATATTCGAAATCTCGAATATCCACACTTGTGGACATGAATTGCGATCTAAAAATTGCAACTGCGATCAATTATGCACAATGCATGCAAGTCAATGGAGCTTGGATATTTGACTGGGAGAATATCCATCATTTCCGTTTAAAGAAATCGCATCGCGATTATATAATCGCGATCCATTGCAATTAATGGGATCGCAATAATCGCGATCGCGGCGGATATCCGATTTTATATTTTATATTTTTTTTATATTCGCTAATATTCGCAAAATGGTGATATTCGAGCTAAATATTCGAAAATCAAATATTCAAGCTCAACACTACTTACAAACATTGGGGGCATCGTGCATGCGCCCCAACAGCCCCTGCCCCCCTTACCTTAAAGAGGGGTCTCCCCCTAATTGAAGTTTGGCATAGGGTCTCGTTGGACAGGCTGCACCTTCCATTTCTGACCTTTCAGGCTTGCCAAAAGGTGGTGTGGGGAGACCCCATGCTGTTTGGGGTCCCCCTTTTCCAGAGCATCCCAGACCCTATGCCAACAGGGGGTCTGGTATCCTCTGGGGAGGACCGCATGCTGTTAATGCTCCCCCTTTTCAGAGCATACATTTTTCTATGCTCTGTGACCCCTTGCTTTTTTTTAACCTCCTAAGTGGTATTCCTGAACCCAGAGATACTCACCTATGATCTATGGGCCCGTTAATCACTTCCGGAACTGCGCTGGGGCCCATAGACCTCCATGGTAATGGAGAGACGTAGCTTTCCCGACCCACATGTGTAGAGAGGAGGGTGGGGAATCAAGGCAGAGTACTGCATACTCTGCTTTGATTGCTGGTATCACGGCCATACTGCTGGGGAGGTTAATGCAATTTTTTTAAAGAAAATTTAATTAAATTTTTGGGGATGGGGGTGGCCCGGTGGGAAGAATATATATTTATTTGTGCTGCATTATTGGACTGTGGAGTAAGGGGTAAAAGTTTTCTTCCTTTATAATGTATGGGAGGCGGATCGAGCAGCGGAACCATTCACCCATCACTAGTGGTTGACTTGCCGGCTTAATTTAAAACACCATCCACACACAATTCTTCAGGTCTTAAAGGACACAGCCAACCACAGTCAGCATCTGCTCGCACAGTGGAAATCTGAACTGCCTCATGAAAAAATATGGCTGCTGCGTCCCTATAGCCCAAACGTACATTAAGTACTTTGGCAGGATTGGATTTGAGAAAAGCGAAGCGCTATGTAGACAGACATATATCATCTCTCTCCGGAGTTCTCCTTTAACACAGAATGAAACTTGGACGTGTGTCAGCTCTGGCTTGGTTTGCAGAGGCTGTTAATTAGCCTGCAGTGTCTTTTTCATGGCAAGCTTTGATTTAATCATTACATTAGAAATTAATTGCCGTATTGTGAATGAGGCAAAGGAAATCAACAGCAAAACCCAAAGGAGATTTAAGAGGATAAGCAGAGAAAAAATCTCTATGAATCTCAATTAGGTCATAAAAGAAATAAATTAAGATCAGAGGCCGCCGCCATTACATTGCATTTATGTATTTTAGTATGTGTAATAAGAATGGGGGTTTAAGTACACCTGGATAACATCTGCCCATCACGATACAGGTCAGGTATAAACATATTTCACTGCCCTATAGGGTTGAGCTCCAATATTCGAATTTCGAATATATTCGGCGAATATCAGCTATTCGAGAATTCGCAAATTTCGCGAACATGGCGGCAGACATTCACAATTTTGAATATTCGCATTGGAAAATAAAGTGCGAAAATAAATAGCACATGTGAACATTCATTTTAAAGGTAATTAAGAGGCGATTACAATTGCGAATCTAGATTCGCAATCGCGCGCATGCGATTGCGAATATTCGAGTATATAGAATCGAATATAAGTAGAATTATTTGTGAAATATCGCGAATTCGAATATTGCCTATGCCGCTCATCACTACTGCCCTATAGGGTATCATTCAGTCCATTGTTATTACATGGGAACAATGCTGGGCATTCCTCTGCAATCGAGAAGCCACCGAGAGCAGCGCAATGATGTCATCACACTGCGCTTGAGCTTCCTCGATATCGGACCGCAGCACTTCTGCGTCATCAATCCGGTTCGGTCCCCATTTAAAGTAATGGAAATCAAACAGGGTTTACCAACTTGTTGTTTCTTGTTCGACCAAGCTTTCTTAAAGCACTCGAATATATAAAAAAAATCAAACCATGTATGTCTCCCTGCGTCGGCCCAAGACTACATTGTGCTCCATGTCATTATGAATGCAACGGAGGCTTGACGGATGATGTATCCATTGTCAGTCAATGGATGACATATGACTAATGTGTCTAGGAACGTAAATTATACATCAGCCCATTTAATTAAAGGGACCCGTTATTGGCTGCGCTATGTAGTTACACGTGTGCGGACACTTGGAAGATGCTTGTCAAGTATTGACTAACGCCACAATGTTAACCTGATGGGCGAACACTCCAGAATCAGGCTGCTATGGTCCTTATCATTATGAATGGGTTGGCATTGGTGCGTCGAAAAAATGAGATGTGCTGGTGGTCCAAAAACATGGACACGTTTTTGATGCGTTGCGCAACTTTATTTTTTTTTTTTAAGCAATTAAGTCCAATGGGACAAATACACAAGAAAGCATCTTCAAAGCAACAAATTCATATCCAATAGACGCGTGCACACATGTCAACACAATCCCCCATATTGATGCAAAAGCGATGCTGGTGCATTTGTGCCTAAGTGTCCATTGAATAGAATTGTCCGTGTTGCAGACCTATTAAAGTTCCTGCGTTTCAGGAATGCAAGGATTTTATCGCATGGGAAACTAGTCCTAAAGCTAGCCATACACGTGTCGGATTCCATGGCCAATTGATCACTCACCCAATTGATTCCGGCGATCTCAGTGGGAATGGGAGCTGCAATCAATCAGCCAATTAAGAGGATCCGATCGCTGCATACCACCTTGTCCGAGTGATCGCGTCCAATTGATCGGGGGCTCAGAATTGGATCCGACAGAGAACCAACACAGATTTTAGCGTCCGACAGACTAAAAACAATCAATTTATTTAAATCGTACAATCGGAGATTGATTGATGGAAAATAGAATATACTCCACATGGAATAACCAATTTTTGATCGATTTTTTATTTTTGATCGATTTTTTTTATTTTTGATCATCCACGAAATTGATCGTTTAATCGGATGATTATTTTTTCAATCGGAATTTCATTTGATGACAATGAAGTATTAGTATGCAAATGATCAAGAACGATCAAAATCCGTTACAAAATTATTTGTACTCAATTTGTACTCAACCGATCAAAGTTTTATGTCCAATCATGTTTTGATCGATTTGTTTCACAATTACGATCAAATTTAATAGATCGGACCATGTGGGCATGCACCAATTTTCAGTTGACCGATCTAAAAATTGATTGTTTTTAATCGGTCGGCCGCTAATATCTGTGCATGTATCGGGGCCATAAGAGGGCCATAAGAGGGCCATTCTCCTTGTTTTATGACTTCTTGTTGGGTCTTTTGGGCAGTGGCCCTCATCTTAAGATCCTTAGGTGTTTGCTTGTTCCAGATTCAATATTTAAGCAACACTTACTGTATATACTCGAGTATTACCTACAAAAACTGGGAAACCTATTGACTCAAGTATTACCCTAGGGTGGGAAATGCAGTAGCTACTTGCAAAATCAGATAGTGGGGTTTTCAAAATGAATAAAATTCCACCATCTCCAGTAAAAATTACCAAAATGTCCACAAGATGGTGCTGCTACCCAAGTATGCTTACATTCCACTAGCCGAGTCCACTCTGGATTGCCCCAGATAGAATCGGACCATTCACAACACTCTGATAGAAAAGTGGGACCCTGGCTGTGACTTGAGTATTAGCCGAGGGGGGGGTTCAACACTTTTGCTGCAGGCTCACAGAGAGTCCACAGGTTGAGCCCGATCCCGGCATGGGCGCAGTTTGATTCACGATCAAACTGCGCCCGTACTGGCTTTGGATGTAATGCCCGAGAGATTAAAGCAGACCTACCACATCGGTATCTGCTTCCTATTATTGCCACAATAGGGCAGATTGGAGGTGAAAGAAGGTTAAAGCAGGTAAAATGTGGTGGTGTCCCGCCACTCCTGTGATGTTGCGCTGCGGCACTTCTGATGTCTACCCTCCCAAGTCCACTTGCCAGCAGAGAGCCAGATCTGAATCTGATGACGCTGGAGGGGCTGAGCATCACTGGATTCAGATCTGTAGGGTGGAGGGGCACGGGAGCACGGAATAGGGAAAGTAAGTATGGGATTTGTATCTTCAGGGAACAGTTTGCCTGGATCAGGACCCATGTAGGTAAGTATGTTTTTTTGTTTGTTTTTATTTTTTTTTACGTTTAAAACTGCTTTAAGTAAAAAGGAATCGATTTTTAAACATTTAAAGCTGAGTTTTTTTAGTCAATCAAACAGACAAATCGAACCGTGTATGGCCAATAGGGTCTGTACAGATGTTTTAATAGGAAAAATGTGTTTATAGATATTTTTTTATATTTACTGACTTTTGTAAAATACTTTTGGTTTCTATATTGCACAAGTACTGTATATAAATAACATATAAATCATCCTAATTACACAATATAGAGGAAAGGACTGATATATTATCAGACAGCACACCGGGGGGTGCTATTTTTCTCTGCTAGCACAACTCCCCCCCCCCCCCCCCCCCCCCCCCCCCCCCCCCCGCTCAACAAGTCCTGTCAAGGAGCCCGGACATTTTTGCTGTCCGGAGCCCCATGATTTCTGACGGCTGCCCTCAACACACAGGTACAGGTTGTGACACAGAAGGAGTCGAGGACCGTTGCCGATCCTGTCAGCAAAGTTAAACAGGGAACACACGCATAGATATAGGCCAGATCGTTTTATCTGGCACATATCTAATGCGGCCATCCCTGTTTTCGAGTGGGACCAATCAATCTCGCTCAAAAACAGGGATGTCGGACATGACAGTAAACCACGGTCGATGTACATTGCTTTGCATTGTCTGTGCTGGATGACACAGCAGTGCTGCGCCTCCAGCTCCTTCGATTTTGGGCAGCAGTGCGATGATGTCACCGGCGCGCTGTTGCCAGAAACCTCGAATGGCTCCTGTATGGAGCCGTGTGTTCCCTGCTTTACATTGTGTGTCACTGCTAGTGTATGAGTACACGGGAGCAATGTGATATGTTATGGATTCTGGGACATTCAGGACTAAAGCTAGCCATACACGTGTCGGATTCCATGGCCAATTAATCACTCACCCGATCGATTCCGGCGATCTCAGCGGGAATCGGAGGTCCGATCAATCAGCCAATTAAGAGTATCCGATCCCTGCATACCACCTTGTCCCACGGATTCCTGGATGATTCCGTGTCCGATCACTTACTTCCCAAATGGCAACTCCCCCTGATGTGTGCAGAATCGGATCAGAAAGACCAACATGTTGGTTCTTTGTCGGATCCGATTCTGGGCCCCCGATCAATCGGACGCGAACGATCGGACAAGGTGGGCTGCACGCGATTCCGGCACGATCGTTTTGCGTGCACGCGCCCGGAATCGATCGTGCCGGAATCAGGTGGGAATCCGACACGTGTATGGGGGCCTTAAGATTCAGAATAGTCCCCGTTACCCTTTACGTATTTATCACTTTCCGTCGCCGTTCTCCTTTAGGGCCGTGACATGATTACATTGCATGTTTTAAAAATCATTATGTGCGCAACTTCGTCTAAGTGTGTCACCCGCGGTTTGGCCCATGATCAGAAGTTAATTAAAGTCTCTTTGAAGTGCAATTTGAATAATCTCTGTGGCGTTTACAATCAGTAAAGATTTCAGCGAGTTGTTTCCCCCGATCGGTGCTTTTCTCTGTCAGACGCTTTCATCTTCCCCAGCACATGACCGCCCCCTAATATTAAATCAAAACATTGGTCTCGCTCCATCTATTCATCCTGTGTGGCAACAATTATACAGGGTAACATGTCAGCCATTTACTTAAAGGGGTTCTGCTGTGACCTGAAAAAGGGCACAAACTGTGTAAATTTGTGTATTACTGTAAAAACTGTAAAGTGCTACATATACAGTAGTTGGTGTATGTCCCTTTAAGGGCTACACTGGTTGTTCATCAGTTGCTGGAACCTTTTAAAAGGACAGAGTTAATGGTTTTTCCCTCTGGCTCTCTGCTCTAATGTATCATTCCTATTCTGCCCAGCTACAGGCCTTAAGCCAGCCCCTTCTGAGGTTATAAATATTAGGCCCTCAGAAGATTCTGGGCTTTTCAGATATTGCTTGATACAGCCTCCCTCATATGTGTCCCCAGACGAGTATCCCTGGGTGAGGTAACCTCCGCTGTGTTAAGCGTGACCTCCTGACTGGACTGCTATTCTTCATTTGGGTGAGAGTCATATGGGAATCGTCAGGACCCCCCCACCAAGTACTGTGCTTAACGTAGGGGGTCCCGAAGGATCGAGCAAGGCTGTGGAGACAAAGCCTTACTCCTAAAACTTATTTTACTAATTTATAGAAAGACAAGGACACTGGCTATATACCACATGGCACAGAGTGCAGAGGATTTTCTGAGTAGGATCTTCTAGGTCAGTGTTTTTCAACCTTTTTTGGGCAAAGGCACACTTGTTTCATGAAAAAAATCGGAGGGCACCGACGATACACATAATCGCGGCGCACTTCCGATCCCCGCCGGAAGTACGTCATCAGCAGGTGCCCCGCTGGAACGCAGATGCGTACCAGCAGAGCAAAAACAGCGCCCCTGGTCTGTGGGGACGCGTGTTGCTTATAGTATAAGACTTGTACAGCCGATCCTTGTTATACACGGACCGGCTCTGTGAGGATGCGGTTGCTTAGCCCTCCTATCTAGCTGCCTCTTATAGTATAAGACCTAAGGTGGGTTTACACCACAAGATTTTTGTTTCGTTCAACTTCAGATTTGATTTTTATTTTTTTATCGGATTTCGTTCGTCCATTTATCGAAGGTAATTAGATTTTTTTTTTATTTTTGTACAACCGACGCAAATATCGAATGAAAATAATCGTTGGAAACACGAATGAAAAATCTTTCAGATTTTTTTTTTTACGAAGTGATAGGAAAAAAATATTGAGTGAAATAAGGACGTTTGTTTTTTACACGAAAAATAAACGACAGATGAAAGTTTACCAACATGTCCGATCATCTTGTGGACGATTTTTTGTCAGATATCTGAAAAAAAAATCCATCGGAGCAAATGCCCGTTTCAGATTTTTGTACAACTAACCAAAAAATCGTTCATCGTCCATCTGTCGGCCAAAAAAATCTTGACGTGTAAACCCACCTTTATGCTATAAGAGGCAGCAAGATAGGAGGGCCGAGGGTGGGGTCAAAAACCCACAGAACACCAGGCAACATCCACACACTAGTGTGCCGCGGAACAGTGGTTGAAAAACACTGTTCTAGATAAAATAAATTGTGGAATTTTATTTTACTCAACAGCCAGACTCCTTGCTGATGAAGTGATGCACTGACAAAACACTTCCCACTCTCACACGCTCCTAGAAGAGGCTGAGGAATTGTCACAACATGGATTAACACTGCAGACGCATGAAACGACACATTGTGATGTCAACACACATGATATAAAGCAGCAGTGCATAGCTCCTACGTGGGGTGATGGACTTGAAAGAAAATAGTTTTTCTGCCCACATAGTACAATCAACGATTATTGATCGATTTTTGTCATATCGTCGATTGAATCGTGATCGGACAGGTTGGAAAATTTTGATTGATTGTACAATCATCGAACTACATTCCTTGCAGCTTTTTTTTTGGTCGAGTCAATGATACTCGATGTGTGTGGCTCCTCCCCTGTAACACATCACTTCCGATTGAAAGTAAAATCGTTATATGAATTCAACCGACGATTTCTGATTACTTTGATGAACTTTTCAGTCGAAATTTAACAATAATCGTACTCCCCATGTGGTGTACATCGATTAAATCAAAATCGAACTAGAAAATCTAATCTAACGTCGATTGAACGCTAAAATTGAACCATGTGTGGCTAGCGTAACATTACAAGGGAGTTGTTAGAGTTGTAAAAAACCCTGGGGCCCACAGGGACAGTAACACACATAGTGAACCATGGTGGACAGTGGAGGGGACCAACAATAGGACAGCCTTATAGGGACAGAACTGAATTAATCTGAACTTACTTGCTGTGTGCAAAGTATACATATGCGACTTGGAGCCACAAGGCTCAAAACCCTAACACAATCAAAAACCTATGACATGGTGTGTTCTGTGCACTAAAAACAGCTAACGTTATCAAAACAGCCTGAAATAGCATATGGGGAGACAATGGACACTTTGGAAAAAATATAATAATACTGGCAAAGAGAATGCATCAGTCATGAATGTACAACACAGTGTGAGTAGTACAGTGTGTGTAACTGGAGTGCAGGTGCATCAGTACTTAACACACACAGAGTGCAGGTGTCAGCAGTAGTGATGGCCCGAACTGTTCGCCGGAAAACTATTCGTGGCGAACATCGCATGTTCGCATTCGCCCATGTTCGCGAACATATGGCGAG